>VZQC01012371.1:264328-352630 GCA_009823505.1 Rhizomys pruinosus
ATATATATATATATATATATATGAATCCTATGGAGTATAATTTGTGCCTTTCAATGTCCTTCAGAGTGGACTTATTCACTGGGCCCACCAAGAGTTCCAACCCCGTTAGACACTGTTTTCCCCCTCCTAGCAGCTATCAATTGCCAAAAGTTCCTTAGGTTCGGTTTGGATGACTTACCCACTTCCCTGTGTCTATGCTACGGTTTTGTCTAGCTTGAGCTTACATAGGCCTGGTGCAGGCTGTGAGTTCATATGTCATATGGGTAACCAACCAGCTGTCTAGAAGACTGTTTCCTTGTAGTCATCTACCACTTGTGGCTCTTACAATCATTTTATCCCCTTTTTCCTCAATGTTCTCTGAGCCTTCGCAGGCGGAAGTGTGAAGTAGGTGTTCTATTCAGTAATGAACACTCAGCAGCCTCTTATTCTCTGCACTTTGGTTAATTGTGGGCCTCTTCAATCACCATCTGCTCTATGAAGAAACTTCTCTAACTCAAAGTTAAGAGACACTGATCCTAAGAGTGGAAGCTGCATTGAAGATTTGTCACTTAGGGTTAAGCATTGCACAGACATTTATTTTCTTTATTTGAGCAGTTCTGGAATTCTATTATTGTCTGCATCTGTTGCAGATAGACGCTTCCTTGATGAGGGGTGAAAGCTGCACTTGTCTATATACATGAGGATGTGTATTTAGAATAAGAAATTAGGTTTGTCTAAGGATGTGGCAAAAGTAAGTTTTTCTCTAGGATCTATGACCTCTCCAGCCATGTGTATTGGCTTTGTTTACAGTTCTGCACTGGGTTCCTTCCCATTGACTGGGTCTTTTTTATAACAATTTTTTAAATTTTTATTTATTTTTGTATGTGTATGAGTGTACTGTCTGCATGTAGGTTTGTGCACCTATGTCGTGCAATGCCGTGGAGGTCAGAAGAGGGTCTCGGATTCCCCTGGAGCTGGAGTTCTCCTGGAACTGGAGTTACAGACGGTTCTCAGCTGCCATGTGGGTGCTGGGGATCGAACCCGGGTCCTCTGCAGTGGGTCTTTTTAAAAATTATTTTATTGACGTTTTGTGTATTTCATACATCATTACTCAATTTAGACACATTCCCCTTTCCATGCCCCCCACCCCACCCCTATTCTTGCATTCTGCCATACATGTCTTGCATTTTTCTCTCAGTCTTTTTTTCCCACATTTTCCCCTTTAATTGTATATTACTTCAAAATATGCATACATATACTCCACCCATATACCAATATTACAAAATCTGAACATAAGTGATAGGTTAATTCTCAAGCCCATTAAGGGATTCACTTTTTAACCATATTACTGCTTTCATATAAAAAAGAAATATTAACAAAGACAATGCTCAGTTTCCCCTGTAACTAGGGATTTTGTGCTAGCATCTACAAATAAGGGACACCATACGTTGTTTGTGGTTTTGGGGGGACTTTGTTACTTCACTTAGCATAATGTCTTCTAGTTCCATCCATTTACCTGCAAAGTTCATGATGTCATCTTTCTTTACTGCTGCATAGAACTCCATTGTGTAGATGTACCACATTTTTTGTATCCACTCATTAGTTGAGGGACATTTGAGTTGCTTCCAGCTTTTTGGTATTGTGAAGAGAGCTGCAACAAACATATATGTGCATGTGTCTTTGTGATAGGATGAGTCTCGTGGGTATACACCCAGGACTGGTATGACTGGGTCAGGTGGAAGACTCATTTTTAGTCTTTTAAGAGTTTTCCACACTGCTTTCCATAGGGGTTGCACTTCCCACCAGCAGTGGATGCATGTTTCCCTTTCTCCACAACTTCTCCAGTATTTGGTGTCATTGGTTTTCCTAATCTTGGCTATTCTTACTGTGGTAAGATGAAATCTTAAGCTGGTTTTAATTTGCATCTCCTTAATTATTAGCGACATTGAACACTTTCTGAGATGTTTCTCAGCCATCTTCACTTCTTCATTTGTGAATTCTCTATTCAGCCCTTTACTCCACCTTTTGATAGTGTAATTTTTTTCTTGATCCTTTGGTTTTTGAGTAATTTATATATTCTGGATGTCAATGCTCTATCTGATGTATCACTGGCAAGTGAGTGGGTCTTAATTCCAATTAGACAGCTGTTGATTACCTCCAAAGAAAAAAAGTGCCACTATTGCACCAATAGTGATAGTTTGCTGGCTCAGTCTTATTGTTTATTAGGCTTCACAGCTGGGTGGGAACACTGATTGTTTTTTTCTTCTTGGCAGCTTGTATAGTATTTTCTGAAACCATGAGAACTAGTCTTCAGGGGAGGCTTCCATAGCAGTTCCAGCTAGATTGCTCCACGTCTTGTGTCCAAAGTGTCTTCGACCTGGATTCAGCAACCTCCACTCCTTCAAAAAATATGGTCTGTGTACAACCTTACTTAATACTGATTTTCTTACTAGACTGGAATCTTCTTGATGGCTGGGGGCTTCTTTTTGTCTTTAGTGACTAAATTAAAGTATGACATATTGCAAGAACTGAGAAGTGAAATTCCAGTGTCTATTTTGAACGATACTGAGAAGTTAAGAACAAAACCCAACACAGCTTTTTATAAAATCTTACAGCTTTGCTGATCAAGATAGCCTTGTAAAACAATTTACTCGACACTCACTTCAATGGTTCATTTTACTGGGCCCTCTAATGCAAAGTTACGATGTCATTAACTCTGCTCAATCCTGATTGATTCTCTGATTTTCAAGAACTACTTTAAAATTATTCAAAATGTGTCTCATAGTCCTATAAACATGCTCCTTAATTGTTTCCCCTCTGGAGCATCTATACTACCTTTGGTACTATAGATGGCTGCAGTAACTTTATGGAACTCATCTTTTTCTCGATCAACAGGTGTTTATTGTTGAGCTCATTGGAACTTTCAAAGGGGCTAACATACACTTTATTGAGTGACTAGGTGAGAAATAATTGTTATTACCATTTGATAGTTGCACTAAAGCTTATACAAGTATGCACTTCATAAAACTACACAGACTGTCAAATTTTGCAATCTTTTAGTACAACACAATATGCTCATGGCTCTTTTTGTAGGTTGTATGAGCCTGACTGAACATGTGTTATTTGGGTAGGGGGGAGATAAAGGATATTTGTATCATGTATTTTGTCTTGACTACCTTCTGTAGGACCTGAGCCTAGACCTGGGGCAGTGCCTATTCCACCAGCTCCTACAGGAAATGCAAGATAGAGATGGATTTGTGTCATTGAGTGAGCGCCTATAATTTAGATAATGATGAAGGCTTTCTCAAAAGGAATGGCATTATACAAGAGTTTGATTGATAGCCAGATACACAGCAGATAATGCCTGTGGTATTAAGATAACATGGGGAGAGGGTGGCAAAGGAAAAATGGTAAAAAAATCATCTTAGAGGACAATATTTTTTAAAAAGTTTGAGAGACACTGTTCTTATGGTAATTCCTTCTAGTGTACCATAATTTCTAATTTCTCAGTTTGGGTTCAAAGATTTCAAATCTGGATTTGGTACAAATCATTCACAGGCTCACATGAGTTGTTGGGTCATTTTGCTGGGCGTGGTGGCACAGGCCTTTTATCCTAGCACTTGGGAGGCAGAGGCAGGTGGATCTTCGTGAGTTCAAGGCCAGCCTGGTCTACAAAGCAAGTTCCAGGACAGCTGGAGCTACAGGGAGACCCTGTCTCAAAAGACCAAATATATATATATATATATATATTATTTTTTTTTTTTTTTTTTTTTTTTTTTTTTTTTTTTGTGTGTGCTGTGTGTGTGCCAATGGGGGGGGTATAGTGGGAGGTCAGAGGACAGCTTATAGCAGACCCTATTTGTGTCTGAGAATTAAACTCAGGTGCCACTAAACTGTCTTAATGGCCTAAAGATATAGTTTAGAGTATAAATATATATATATGAAGAAGTTTTGATGTCTCTGTAGGTTTAACTTCATATGAAACTGAAGAATGTCTGGGGGAAGGGTGATGTCAGCATTTGGGAAGCTCAGCCAACTCACCTGAGTTGATGATGCTACAGGTCTCTTACTAGGAAACTCACATGCCAAGTCTCTTGGAAAAAAAGATCGAGTTTACCAGCAGATGTAGAGAAAGTTACAAATGTGGCAAGTCACCAGAGAGCATGATTTCCTTGCCTAGGGAAAAATAACAAACCCTAATATTTACTGTACTCCATAACGTTTCAAGATGTACCAGTCAAAATTAATCAATCACAGCTTCCAGAGAGCAAATAATTAACACATCTCATTATATCATCCATCCTCTCAGGTGGCAGGCAGCTTGATAATATGTGCTGTGTGTGACATGACTGTTTGCATTTAATTTGGATTGTAATCAGAAAATACTCAAAAATTCTTAACATTAGTTAGTGAAACATACTAGCCTGGATTTCCTGACATAACATGTGCTCATTTCCTTTAAATAATTAGAGTTTCCAGGAAATATTAAGCGCTAAAAGAGACACTGTCTACATAAACATATTTACTGAAATAAAATTATCCTAAAAATTAGGTCTTTCAACACTTTGATATGGTGTAGGTGTGCTACTGGAAAGGAAACTTGTTTCATAATGTAAGGAAAGGCGGCAGCCAGCTGTTTTTATGAACTTATTTTATTTATATACCTCAGATGTAGATGAACAGCTGAAACTTTCTGTTGTGACAAGAGAGATAATTTAAAGAACAAGGATTTATTGTGTTGGGAAGTGATTGGCAGAGCAAGGTTGCTCATTTCGTGGTGGTCATGAAGCGACAGATAGGGAGGGTTAGAGAAATAAGATAAGCCCTTCAAAGCCATGCCTGCCATAATCTGCTCCCTACAAAGGTGTTCCTCCTCCTAAACATCCATTCATCTATGAACTCTTAATGGTTTAATCTGAGGTCTCTGCATACAGTCATCACTCAAAAGCCCACAAGCTCGTGACTAAGACTTTTAGAACATTTTAAAGTCTAAACCATAACACATACTTTTGAGAAGAGTAAACTTCATTGCAACTTTGTGAAGAAATGCTCATCTACTAAACACTAATTTTGATTTCTTTTCTCCTTATAACCAATCTCATTCTACTGTATCTTTCAGTCTTTCCAATTCCCCCCTTTTTTCTACCTCTAAGAAAACCGAGTCACAGGCATTAAGAGATGGTCTAGCGGTTAAGAGCGCCGACCGCTCTTGCAGAGGACCCGGGTTCGATCCCCAGCACCCACATGGCGGCTGAGAACCGTCTGAAGCTCCAATTCCAGGAGAACTCCAGTTCCAGGGGAATCCGAGACCCTCTTCTGAACTCCGCGGTGTTGCACGACACGGGTGCACAGACTTGCATGCAGACAGTACATTCATACACATACAGAAATAAATAAAATTAATAAAAAAAAGATAGATTCCATAAGTGATTTTATCTGGATTGTTTTGCTTAATACGTGTAGAATATTAAAAAGACAATCCAGTTATATAGATTGGGACAGTAAAGTACTGAGTACAAAGCAGGAATGTGATGTACTTCAAAATATGCAAAGCAGCAGTGTGCAGGGTGAGCACAGCCTGGAGTTACTAATGTGACATAGTAAAACTCTACTGCATTCGGGGCTTTTGTATAATAAGCAGATCTGCTCTGCTCTTACTCTTGGCTGAATTTTCAGATCCTCTGTCTTTTCAAAATTGATAGCGGAAGGAATCTGTTTCACATTAATAGCATTTCATCATCTATTTGTGTCCCACTATATCATGTTCTCAGTTCTACAAAGAGAAGTAACATCAAGGGAAAAGTCTCAATCTGGCTAATTAATGTCTGCTATTTTTATAGGGTTGGACTTTGAAATTTTTGAAACTAAGATCATTTTGTAAATATAGACTTAGTTGGTCATTTGGATACCTAACCAAGACCCGCCTCTTGGAAATGGGAGGGCATGTGTCTAATAAGGGTTGACAGAAAGCAAAGATAAAACATGTGACGATTGTTATGAAGAACAAGTCAGACTGTAGAAAGAAGCGGCTACAGTGGTGCTATTGGGATGATCAAAGAATGTCTGCCCAGGGAAGAGGGACAGGGGTGACTTATGTGCATCTTGGGTAGGGAGGGTTGAGAATAAGAGATTGCAAGAATGCATAGTGCTCTAGGGGCTGTAGACAGGGGGAGGAGGTTGGATTAAGTTGTTGCTGGGATTGCTGGAGAGCCTTGGAGAACATGTAAGGAATTTAGATATTTTTCACTTGTGTAAAATGAAACTCCCTTGAAGAATGATAATCTGCCAGTATGTGGGGTGTGTGTGTGTGTGTGTGTGTGTGTGTGTGTATGTGTGTGTGTGTGTAGGAAACAGCAGTTAGCAGTAGGTCTGGGGAGATAGAAGATGGAAGGCCAGTCAGGGTCCTATTGCAATTGTTCAGGCACAATATGACTGTGGCTCAGATGTGGGTAAAAACAGCACATATGATGGAAAGTGCAGCCTTTAGGATCTTTTTTAAAAGGAGAAATAAGATGGATGGATTAATTGCATATGAAAAGTGATGGAGCAGATTTCAGGAAGATTCCATGTTTGGATCTTAAATTGATGCTTTCTGAGATGAGGTAAAAACAGGGAGAGACAGGTTATGGGGAAGATGAAATTTATTTGGGGGCATGTTCATTTTGAAATGTTTCCTTGGAACCTTCATTATTACAGTCTCCCTAGACATTTCCTATTCCCTTTACTCGTAAGGGTTCTGTGCCTATCTGAAATAGTAAACCAAGAACAAATAGTACTGTACTAAAGTACCTCCTAATCTCCTTGTTCCTATTTTCATTTTTTCTGATTCATGCAGATGGTTTTTTGCCAAATCCGCATTCTATTAGGAGTTGGTTTAAAAATATCATACATTATCATAGTGATTTAGTTGACAATAAATCTTTCATACAATCTGCACATTCTGAGTACTTCGCTGTTTGTGATTACCAGTAGACTGATATTTTAAAATACTTGTCTAATATTTATGACATCATTACTGTAGTGTTCTGAAGCATTTTACATTTTCTGAGTGTGATTCAGTTATTCCATAAAATTTTTATTTGTTCATTAAAAAGCGTGAGCCAACTGTCCCATCATGGACTTTTTACTTTATGGAGTCTGCCCAGAGGGCTGTTTCTGTATTCCTGGATGACAGGGTTACTTCAGTCAACCTTTCTTGCTAATCAAAAATATACTTCCTAAAACAGCGGCAGAAAAAGACAAATAATAAAATTTGTTTATCTGACCAAATATTAGATGTGAGTTCGTATAAACAAAAATTTAGCATAGAGGGAAAAAAAAAAAGAAGTTCTGAGTTGTCTACTTTTGCCTATGTGGTCTAAAGTGCTAGTTCCCCTAAAATTTGACTCAAGAAGGAATAATTGTGGAAACAATGTCATGATTTTGATGGAATGAAATGCGATAAACCATATGACATCACTGGCACAGCATGTAGCAGATGCTTAAGAAATTATATTATTTTTATTTTTTTGTTCAATATTATGTTTATTTAGTGGGATAATTGTAGTAAGTTCTCCTCCTACAGCCTGTGAGCTTTCTAGCCACAGGTCTTTGGCCCTGATAACTGTCCCAGATATCCACAGAGTCCAGACAAAAGGTAGTTGGGTACATCCATGACTTCCATCCACTGTTGCACTGGTGGGCATGTCTTGCTAGGCTAGTCACTATAGCTGCGAGGGTTCACTGCTGGGTAAGGCTGGTGATTCCCCCAGCATGCATTGCACCTTCCAGCACTATGAAAACTTCGAGGTCAGAACCAGCTTGGTTTCTTCCTGTTTGTTCTTCAGTGCCCATAGGTAGTGTCTCCAGCAATGAAATGGCATTATTTTGTTGTTACCATCAACAAATGATAGAATGATGTACCAAAGTCACCTTTAACATACAACTTCTTTTTTTTTTAATTTTATTTATTTTTGTATGTGTATGAATGTACTGTCTGCATGAAGGTTTGTGCACCTGTGTCGTGCAATGCTGCAGAGGTCAGAAGAGGGCGTCAGATTCACCTGCAACTGGAGTTCTCCTGGAATTGGAGTTTCAGACGGTTCTCGGCCGCCATGTGGGTGCTGGGGATCGAACCTGGGTCCTCTGTAAGAGCGGTAGACACTCTTAACCGCTAGGCCATCTCTCCAGCCCCAACATACAACTTCTTGAGAGTAAACTGCTGATATGGTCTTTGGTGGATATAAAAATGAAAAATGTGGTCAGTTATTTCTCAAAATTTATGGTCTACTGGGACAAATAAAAGGACTGTTTCTGAAAATGATATATTTGAAATATTACAAAGTAGCCTACAGTCATCACACAGCTCTAACCCCAGCACTTGGGAGGCTGAGGCAGGAAGATCGCAAATTTGTGTCTCAAAATTAAAAAAAATAGTGTAATTCAAGGAGCTAAATCATGGCGAGAGCGCATGAGGTTTTGGGCCTTTGTATTGCACTGATAATGGTTACTATGGGCATTCATCTGAAAGAGTTGGTTACATTTGCAGAGGATTTGGGGAAATATAGTGATATTTGAGCAGGATCCTAAAGTAGGACAGACTATTTTTTTTTTTAATAAAAAGGAAGAGGCAGACTTCCAAGCAAAGGAAATCTATCTAAGCATGTTTATGGAAGTATCTGTTGGGTCCTTATGCTTGTTAGCACAGTAAAACAAATTTTTCTGATGAACTGTTTCCTAATATTTTGTAGCAAAATTAAAACAATAAATATGAACTAATATGACTAAAAGGAAATAAATTTGAATTAAAATTTGTCCTGAAGAGATGTATAGTTTGGAAATTTTTAGTAAAGAGTCCTTGTGACAATAGATTAGAAATATATATATATATATTTTTTTTTCTACTATATTGACCATTATGCTCAAGATTTTTTGAAAACTATTTGAGGGGCTAGAAATATGGCTCAGCAGTTAAGAGCACAGGCTGCTCTTGCAGAGGACCTGCATTCCTTTCCCAGCACCCACATGGTGGCTGACGATTGTCTGTAACTCCAGTTCCAGGTGGCTCAGTGTTCTCTTCTGAGCTCCTCATGTATTTTATGATACTTGTGCACTTACATACATGCAGGAAATACAAAACTAAAAGTAATTTAAAAATTAAAAATTCTTGGTTAAAATCTCATGCTGGTTTTTTTTTTTTTTTTTGCCACAAGTGCTACATAGTTATGAGGGTCAGATGAGATTAGATAAAACAGCTTATGACAGAAAAGGCAAAATACTAGGTGTTATTTATTTCCATATTTTGATTTTTTTCAGATTTTGAATATACAAAATTCCCATCTTTTGAACAGAATCATTTACAGATATGTATGTGCTTATGAGTTCATGGAGAAATAAATGCCTGAAGACTGTTACATTAAGGAGATGGCAGCTAATTATGTAATTAAGAACTTATAAAGATGGAAAAGGGGCAGCTCATGTACAGGAAAAAGTTATATAGGTTTAAGGGCTTCTAAATTTTGTGTGTGTCTGTGTGTGTGTGTGTGTGTGTGTGTAAGAGAGAGACAGACAGAGAGACAGAGAGACAGAGACAGAGACAGACAGAGATGGAGAAAAACAGTCGAATGTTGAGATTAAGGTGTTAAGCAGACCTGAGCTCTGTATCATGCTAAAGTCAATGAAGTGTTACTGAGGAAATGTTTGTTGTATCATGTTAATCAATATTGTTATGGAAGAGATAACTGTAGTGACTGAGGCTTGCTGGGAGGGTGGATTTGTATCATTCTATGATTTGGATTGTGTCTCCCAAAGTGTCCTGTGTTACAGATGTATCCCTAGAGTGGGTTGTAGGAGGCACTGAGGAACTTAGGAGGCGGGTCTTACAGGAGTTTCTTAGGCTGCTGGGGGCGTGCTCCTGAAAGAGATTCTGAGACTCACCTCTCCTCTCCTCCTCTTTCTCTTTGCTCTCTTTTGTCCCCTGGCTTGTGATGCAAAGGTTTGCTCTTATCACACACAGGCACTCTTATCACACCATCTTCCCCAGAGACCCCAGACATGGGGATGCCTGATTGTGGACTGGAACCTGTAGAATCCGCAATAGAACTTTCTCTTCATAAGTTAATAATTTCAGGCTTTTTTTTATTTAGAACGACACAAAGCTAACAGAATTTGTTAATAACTGACCCTAGGAAATGAAAGAGAGGAAGGAGTCTCAGGGCGTTAAGTACTAGGCAACATCATTTCTTGAGTTTAAAACTGTTTTTCAGGCTTTCTGATACCATTCTGGTCACACAAAGCTAACAGATGAAAAAATCAGAGAAAGTCGGGCGTGGTGGCGCACGCCTTTAATCCTAGCACTTGGGAGGCAGAGGCAGGTGGATCTCTGTGAGTTCAAGGCCAACCTGGTCTACAGAGTGAATTCCAGGACAGCTGGGGCTACAGGGAGACCCTATCTTGAAAAAAGACCCAAAAAAAAAAAAAATCAGAGAAGTAGACAGATGTACAATGTAACAATGAGTAGTATTTTCTGTTGCGGTAATTAATATGGAAAGAAAGCAAACACAAAGACTGCAGAAAATGAATAATTTAATTCTGGACATAAAAACCATTAAGATATAGCCAAACATAGTGGTACATTTCTTTAATCCCAGCACTCGGGAGGCAGAGGCAGGTGAAACTCTGTGAGTTCAAGACCAGCTGGACTATAGGGAGACCCTGTCTCAAAAAGACCAAAAATAAAGATATTAAGAACCATAAGAGATAGTTGGGTGTTTTTGCAAAGAAGAAGTGAGGCATACAAAACAAGGATCAGCTTGGATTTGAATCTGTTCCATTGTGTGTAAGGGTATGACTTTCAGTGTGATGCATTTTGTCCCCTGAAAAATGGGATTCAGGTCACTGACCTTCCGGAGGCGCTGTGGGTTGGTGATAGGAATGCAATACCTCTATAGGAGAAACTACTTCTGGCTAAGGCCAATGAGCAAGAAATATCTTGGCTTCTGAATTCCCTTGGCCTGTGTGATAGACAGGTCAGTGTCAGCTGAACAGTTTGCCTTTGGGTAATGGTGCTGATCTTAAAAATAGTCTCTGAATCTTTTTGAATCAGACCTTTATGAATTTTCTTAGATTACACATATTTTTTTTTCACAGAATTCTGTAGTGTATGTATCTTTAAGATGATGAGTATGACCATGTTCAAGATACTGGAATATGACAATACCTATATTAAGATTTATTAATACAATTATTGTAGGAAGCTTTCTTTTGTGCTGAACAGGGACCACGCAGCCCTACTAAGGGGAAGGGGACACAGTGCCTGCCTGGAACCGTTGTAGGGAGCTAGCCTCTCAGTGCAGAGACCAACCAGCCGGCTACTTCCCGTAGCCCAGCCTGGGTGGTACTTCCATCTCAGTCCCTTAGCCTGGGACAAGGAGACACGTTTCCCACTCTTGGCTGTGACTTCCCACCTGCCCAGAGACTGCTGAACCCTGGACAGGAATTTCAGGATGATGGCTGGTGGCCTATCTTCAGCCTATGCCCACTCACAACACCAGCTATCCAGATTGGTGGTCCACACTGGGACTTCTTCCAAGCCACTGGCCACCCGATCGAAATGCAGGCCTGCTTTGGCCTGTGCGTGCTGCAAAAGATTAAAAAGTGGTGGCCTGGAATTCCATAATGATGTTAATGGGGAATTCAATTTGTTCCTTGCTACAGCCTGCTTTTATAAAGCAAATGACATCAGTTCCCAGAGCTAATCACAGGCCCCCCAATCACACACCAAATGACATCAGTTCCCAGAGCCAATCACAGTCCCCCCAATCACACACCAAATGACATCAGTTCCCAGAGCCAATCACAGGCCCAGCATCACACACCTAGGTCACGTTGTTTGCTCCTCCTTGAGGCAGGGTCAGACTCTCAGCCAAGCAGTGCCCCGAGGGGTGCTAGCTGAGAACTAGCCCCCCTATTCAAACTGGATCTTTCCACAATTGTAAGTTCCCCCTTGATGTCAGAGTTTTATCTCCATGCATGTTATTCAATACATGCTGCATTTTTGCTTTGGTCTTTAGTAAGCAATATTGTATTTGACTTATGTGAAAACATGGATTTGGAGTTAGAATGTCCAGAGAGTTAATCTTGGCCTTGCTTGATCATTTCCTTGAATGAGTTCTGTACCCCAGTGTTCTCAAGGTTAAAATGTAGTTAATAATAACATCATTGCACTTTTATTGTGAGACTAAGAGAGGAACAAAGTGACCATCTGTGGTCCCTGTCATCTAGCAGCTTCCAAGTTTTTCCTGGAAATGAGACTCCAGAATCTTATTTTTTTCTCATTCTTTCCCAAAGAATAAGGACTCATGACATTTTTCGCCAAAACTTTCAGCTAATAATAAAACCCACTGTGGCAAGTCTAGATACAAAGTGCCAAAGTGAGACATAAAAGCTGTCCTTTGTGCTTGGACACACACTCCAATTTTAGATTGAGTTCCTTGGGTTAGGACTTGCATATGAATCACTGAAGGGCTGGGTGCTGCCACTGGAAGACAGACAATATTTACCTTAACTGTCACTTACTGTTCTTCTCACTTGCAGATTCCTGTGAGAAGGAACTTGGTGACAAGTGCTTCCAGAGGAACACAGATGAGTATGCAGTAACAGAAAAATACATTGTTAATTAGAAGCAGCAAGCTACATTGCAATTTTGTCCAAAAGATTTTCCCACTTCTTTCTACATATCATCCCTTTTAAAGGACAAATTTCATATTAAATGTTTATAGATCTGGCTTGTTTCTTTCTTGCATTCAAAAGTTTCCTTTCTGGGGCTGGAGAGATGGCCTAGCGGTTAAGAGCACCGACTGCTCTTGCAGAGGACCCGGGTTCGATCCCCAGCACCCACATGGCGGCTGAGAACCGTCTGAAACTCCAATTCCAGGAGAACTCCAGTTCCAGGGGAATCCGAGACCCTCTTCTGACCTCCACGACATTGCACGACACGGGTGCACAAACCTACATGCAGACAGTACATTCATACACATACAGAAATAAATAAAAATAAAGAAAATATTTTTTAAAAAAGTTTCCTTTCCTTTTGAGGGATGGAAAGTTCTGTAATGATGGACACTTATCCTGGTTAAGCATTACTTGTTTACCATTATAACATTTTTGCATCATGAGTATTCATTTATCATTCTTTCTGACAACTTGAAGATTTGGACCAAATTTTATTTGCCTACTGAATGGTATCTACAAATAGCCCAATATTCACATTCATTAAGTGTTTTAAGAAGTGCTAATGAAGTGATGAATAAATTTGAGGGTAGTAAATTGAGACATGCTGCCTCCGTGCAGCCTGCTTGATGTCTGAAGATGCTGCATCTCTGTTTATGCCACCACCTCTTCTGCTTCTTTGTACAGACTTCATTGTCTTAGATTTTCTTGCACTTTAACTACTGCCGTCATCATTAGCCATGACTCTAAATCCTTATGTTCTCTTTTAATGACATCCATTTAGGATCACACCTCTCTGTTAGGTACTTGGATCAGGGCACCCACATTCTTCCCCCTGGTTTCATGCTGCACCTGGCAGGGCAGGTTCCATGAGCACTCTGACAGAGATCTTTGTACACTTAAACATCACTTCTCAGTGGGGGCCCACAAAGCACTAACCCTTCTGCTTCTTGGGCTTGACAATTCTCCTCCTGCGTATGCCATGGATAAACATGCATTCCTGTGAGGCTTTGGTAGAGTAATGTATGTAAGAATTCTTTGTGAAGACTTCACTGATTTGTGAAAGCATTCTGTCCATAAACTGTTATTTTGTTATGAAAATGTTTGTTTATTTAAATAAATTCTGTAAGCCTTAAGTGGCTGGTCTTTTTGTGCTGCAATAACACAGGGCAAGCCAGCAGCAGTAGGTGCCGGAGGCTATTGGGGCCTTTAAGAAGTGGCCCATGTTATGCATACTTAGCTGGAAGAGAGAAAAAACTAAAACACACAAAACTTCATGTGAGAATAGCCCAGCTAATTAAAATGAAATAAAATGGTTTCATGATTTCTCACACTATTCCAAATTCCTAGTTCTTTGGACATGCCTTCTAGATTCTTCTCGGTGCTTTCTTTTCTTTGCCTTTGATGTTTCTATTGATATATTTTTGTCGTTCCTCCAGGACCTCAAGCTGAAGGCACCTTACTGTGCCCTGACTCTGACCAGGTGATCTCTACTCACTTCTAATCCATAAGCGACATGCTGGGATCAGTATGGTGAAGACCAGGGCCCTAACTTCTTGACACACCTGCATCAGCTTTAGCTTACTTGTGAAAATATTTACCAAGTACTCAATATATGTCTTCCATTTTAAGCAACATATTTTATAATTAAAGAGAACATTTTATCTTAGTATTGGAAGTCGGGCATCACTGTTACCTGGGTAATACTTCTTTATAATGGACACCTTATCACCAATTTGTATGAGTTTATTTGCAGCAGTCCTGAGAGGTAGCTATAATAACAAACATCCTATTAAATAGAGTTTTATCTTAAACACATATTTGTGTATTTATATAGATGAGGTCATTGGACACTTTCTATCCATTTAGTTTGTTTGTGGGAAGCTGCAACTAGTTATAATGGATAAGGTATTAGAATCAGTGAAAGAACAGTCCTGCTTCTAGTGAAGGCATACTGGAGAAGTTCCTTCCTTAATCCACTTTAAAATCAGGCTATTAAGGCCCCACCCCCATTTGTAGGAATTATATATTTGGATGCTAACGCTTATCAGATGACTTGCAAATGCGTTTTCCCCTCCTCTAGGGTGATTTTCACTCTATCTTTCTGTTATTTTCTTTACTTTCCCGAGTGTCTAAGTTTGATGTAGACCAACTTGTCTCCTTTTGTTTCAGTCACTGGTTTTGGGTGTAATATGCAGAACTATTGTCAGTGCCAGTGTCATGACACTGTTCCTTTGACTCTTTTGGGGAGGGTGTACAATTTAAAGTCTTAGTTTGAGTTTTTATCTACTTCATATATGATGTAAGACTAGGAGCCATTTCATTTCTTTGAATGAGCATATTCGGTTTTCCCAGTACCGTTTCCCGCTTTTTCTTTATTTATTATCAAATATCAATTATACAAATTAATGTCTTTAGTGGAGACATTTCTATATGTAAATATCTTGGCCATAGATCACATCTGCCTTGGCTTCTCCTTCTGCTGCCTTCCCTGGTTTCTCTCTTCCTGTGGTTTTCTTCCCAATCCCTGGGGGGTTAACAGCAATTCTACTATATTCACATCATCTCATCATCTTAAAAATATTGTTTTTAACTGGGCATGGTGGTGCATGCCTTTAATCCTAGCACTTGGGAGGCAGAGGCAGGCGGATCTTTGTGAGTTCGAGGCCAGGCTGGTCTACAGAGTGAGTTCCAGGACAGCTGGGACTACAGGGAGACCCTGTCTCAAAAAGACCCCAAAAAATATTGTTTTTAAAGTTATACAAGAAAAAACATGATGTTTGTCATTCTGTGTCTGGCGCATTTTGCCTAATGATAAGATTTCATTCTTCTTAATTGCCGAATAATACTCCATTTTGTGTATATATACACCATACTTTGTCCATTCATTTGTTGACAGGCTGATTCATATCTTGGATGTTGTATTAGTTACTTTTCTCACTGTTGTGACACAATACCTGACAAAACTCAACATAAGGAAGGGGTTATTTGGGTCCCCAGTTATAGGGTACAGTCCAGTACATCATGGTGGGGAAGTCATGGGAGAGGGAACATGAGGTAGCTGGATACATTGGATCCATAGTCAGGAATCGGAGATGAATATTGATGTGCATATTACTTTGTCTTGTTTATTTTGTCTGAGACCTTACCCCAGGAGATGGTACATTCTCCAGTACATACTCACACAGACCCTCTTATTCTCCATGGTATCTCACATTTTTTTTTTCTTTATAGAAATTAGGTAGATCTTCCTTCCCCAGTTATACCTTTCTGGATGATAATGATTCAAACTCTAGATAAAACGACAAGGAAGATTAACACTAGAGCGGTTGCAAATAGTGCTGCAATAGACATAAGTGCATAGATATCTCTTTTGTGTCAGCACTGCTTCATGAAAGAGATGTCCTTTCCCAACATGCATTCAGACACTTCTGTCAATGATCTTTTGACTCTACATGTATAGATTTATTTCTGGTCTCCTTGTTCTGTTCCATTGGTTCATGTGTTTATCTTCACATCAGTCCTATGTTCTGAAGAAGATATATGCACAGCAATTTGTTGTATGAAATGGTGCTCCATGCCAATAATCATCATGAAAATCAAGCAGAAGAGAACACTGACATATTATTTCACATCTTTTAGGATGGTTATTATATTTTTTAAAATGTGAGCATTGGTAAGGATGTGGAGAAATTTGGAATCCTTGAACATGTGTATTATTGGTGAGGATGCAAAATTATATAGCTATTGTGTAAAGCAGTATGGTTTCCATAAATTTCAAAATAAAATTACAATATGATCAACAATCCCATATATGGTTATTTGTTTAAAACAGCAAAATTAGGATCTTAATAAGATACAGAGGAATAGATACTGGTACACCTGTGCCCACTGATGTGCTATTAAAAATCTAAGATGTGGTATCAGCCTAATGTCTATCAGTGAATGAATGGACAATTTCACTATATTGTATGTTTACAATGGAACATTATTCAACTTCAATAAAACAAAAGTCCTGTGAATTGCATCAACATAGGCATTATGCTAAATGAATAAGCAGGCCAAAGAAGGATAAATGTATGAATCTAGCTATATGAGATATCAGAAGTAGTTAAACTTGAATAGCAGGGTGCTTTCCAGGAAAGATAAAGAAAAATGAGAAGTTGCTAATTAGTAAGTATAAACTTTCAGTCATGTAGGATGAATAAGTCCCGGAGACTTGTTGCACAATGTTTTTCCTAAAGTTAGCAATACTAACTTCTTTTTTTTTTTTTTTTTTTTTTTTGGACAAAAAAAAAAAAAAAAAAAAAAAAAAAAGCCAGGTGTGGGTGGCACGCACCTTAATCCTAGCACTCAGGCATGGCGAGGCAGGTGGTCTTTATGAAGGTTCAAGGCCAGCCTGGTCTACGAGTAGAGTTCCAGGACAGCTGAGGCCAGGCGGATTCTGTCTTGAAGACCAAGAAAAAAAAAAAAAAAAGAATGGTGGAGTAGAGATCACACTACTTGTTATTAACACAACAAATACACATGAACACATGCACATGTTAATTAATTTCTTAAACCCTTGGATTCCTTATTCTTCAGTAGCATTTTCAGGAAGTGAGGCACATACGAACCATGAAAAGAGGATCCCTGATGATTTTCTCCAGTACATACTCATACTGACCCTCTTATTCTCTATGGCATCTGGCATTTTCTTCTTTATAGATCTTAGTTAATCTTACGTGATTAAAAACTTAAATTCCCAGTGAGTGACAGGCCAGGTTTCTTGGCTGGCAGTTTCCAGGACCATCAGAGCCCAATCACTTCTGGTGCAGGAGGAGGGATAGGCCAGGCTTCTCGGCTGGTGGGTCCCAGGACCGTCCAAGCCCTGTGGGCCAAATCTCCACCCAACCCACCCCACCCCCACCTGTAGAGGTGTGAGCATCCAGCAAACCTGCCACGCCACAGAAAACCTGGAGGAACAGGTCTTCAATGAAAGGAAGAAATATTGAATCTCACATCAGATTACAAACAATTCAAATCCACATGCCAAAAGCATGATGAATAATCAACAACATGGACAAAGCAAATGATAGATCCCTACCAAATTCTATCAGCCCTGTAGAAGACTCCAACAAAGAGATCTCCCTGGAGGTAACTCAGGGCACAGATCTTAAAGGAACAATCATAGACATGCTCAAAGAAATGAAGGAATATAAAGCACAAATAAAAGAACTAAAGAGAAAGAACAACCAAGTCTGCAAAGAAATGGAAACACTGAAAAAAAAACCTCAGGCTGAAATGAAAAAGGAAAAGGAAAAACAAATCAAAGATCTAAAAGAAAATAATGCTCAACTCTGGAAGGAAATGGAAATACTAAAAGAATCTCAAGCTGAAATGAAAAAGGAAATCAAACACTCATCTAGTCCACAGGAGAAAGCCCCAGTAACAGAATGGATGAAGCAGAAAATAGAATATGGAAGATAAAGTGGAAGAACTGAAGAGCTCAAGCAAAGACTTGGAAAAATAAAAAAAAAAACAAAAACAAAAACACACACACACAAGAGTGGAATAACCAGGAAATGTGGGACACCTTGAAGAGACCAAACCTCTGCATCATAGGTAGAGAAGAAGGAGAAGAATCCCAGGATAACAGTATGGACCAGATCTTGAACTGAATTATAGAAGAAAATTTCACCAAAATGAAAAAAGACATACCCATACAAGTACAAGAAATGCATAGAACACCAAATAGACAAGATCAGAAAAGAAATTCCCCATGCCATATCATAAACAAAATGTTAGATGCTCAAAATAAAGACAGAATACTGAAAACCACAAGAGAAAAACAAGTTACATAGAAAGGGAAACACATCCGAATTACAGCTGACTTTTAAGTGCAAACTATGAAAGCCAAAGTACTCACAGTACTAAATGACTATAGACGCCAACCCAGATTACTATACCCAGCAAAAATGTTGATTATAGTTGAAGGAGAAAGAAAAATCTTTCATGACATAAACATGTATTATTTAAGAATACATGTCCAAAAAAACCAACCCTTCAGAAAATACTCGAAATAATTCAAAGGACAGAGAAAGGAGCAAATATCCTCAAGCATTTAGAGAGAGAAATTAATAAAATTAATAAAATTAATAATTGGAAAAATACAAACCTAGACCAAGAATGCAAACAGAAAATAAAGTGAAAAGAAGAAACATACATCTCTCAATAATAACCATAAATATTAATGGCCTAAACCCCCAATCAAAAGACACAAACTGGGAGAATGGACTAGGAAACAAAGTCCATCTATCTGTTGTCTATAAGAAACCCATATCACTCTCAAGGACAGTCAGTAACTTAAAATGAAAGGATGAAAAAAATATTCCAAATAAATGGTACCAAAAAAGCAAGCAGGAGTTGCTATTCTAATATCAGACAAAATAGACTTCAAAGTAAAACTAATCAGAAGAAACACACCATGCCATTACATCCTTATCAAAGAAACAATTAACCATGAAGATTTCACAATCATAAATACATATGCACCAAACTCTGGTGCACTGACCTTTATAAATACAATCCTGCAAGACTTTAAAGCACAGATTAATCCCAGCATACTAATAGTAGGGGGTGTCAATACCCCATTGAGCCCTTTGGATAGGTCAACTAGAAAAAGAATAAACAGAGAGACATCTGAACTGAACAATATTATACTCCAAATGGACCTCACAGACTTCTACCAACTACTCCACCCAAACACCAGAGAATATACTTTCTATTCAGCACACCACAGAAACTACTCCAAAATCAACCACATACTGGGACCCAGAAAAGAGAACCTCAACAAATACAAAAGGATTCAAATAATTTCATGCATTCTGTCAGACCACAGTGCAATAAAGCTCAATATCAACACCAGGATAAGCCCTACTACCTACAAGAACACATGGAGACTAAACAACACACTCCTGAATAATGACTGGGTCAAGGAACAAATAAAGAAAGAAATAAAATCATTTCTGGAACTATACGAAAATGAGAGTACAACACAACAAAACCTGTGGGTTACTTTAAAAGCAGTCCTAAGAGGTTAGTTTATAGCCCAGAGTGACTACATTAAAAAAAAAAAGCAACACAGAAAGAGCACAAATAAATGATCTAACACTGCAGATAAAAACACTTGAGAGACAACACCAAATGAACCTTAAACCCAAAACACAGGAAGAAATAACAAAAATCAGAGCAAAGATCAATGAAATAGAAACAATGGAAACAATACAAAGAATCAATGAATCAAAAAGTTGGTTCTTTTAAAGGATAAACAAGATAGACAGACCTGTAGCCCAGTTAACCAAAAGAAAGAAAGAGCAACTGCAAATCAATGGAATTCATGATGAAAGGGGAAACATCCCAATAGACAATGAAAAGATCCAGACGATCCTATGGGAATACTTCAAAAACCTAAACTCTACTAAATTTGAAAACTTAAGAGAAATGGATGAATATCTGAAATCCTGGGAATCAACAAAACTTAACCCAGAAGAGATTGACAGCTTAAACAGACCCATAATATTTGAGGTAATTGAAAATGTAATTAAAAATTCCCCAAACTAAAAAAAGCCCAGGCCCAGATGGTTTCACAGTAGAATTCTATAAAACACTTAAAGAGGACTTACAGTCATTACTACTCAAACTGTTCAGAGGGGAATCTCTCAAATTCCTTCTACAAAGCCAGCGTTACTCTCATCCAAAACCAGGCAAAGATACAACCGAAAAAAAAAAGCTATAGACCCATCTCATTAGTGAACACAGATGCAAAAGTTCTCAACAAAATACTTGCAAATCGCGTACAAACCCACATCAAAAAGATCATCCATCGTGACCAAGTTGGATTCATACCAGAGATGCAGGGATAGTTCAACATATATAAATCAATAAATATCATAAAACACATAAATGATCTGAAAGACAAAAACCACATGATCATCTGAATTGATGCAGAAAAAGCCTTTGACAAAATCTAGCATCCCTTCATGTTTAAAGCCCTAGAAGGAACTGGACTGGAGGGAACATTCCTCAATGTAATCAAAGCCATATACAACAAACCCACAGACAACATCATCCTAAATGGAGAAAAATAAGAAGCATTCCCCTTAAAGGCAGGTACCTGGCAAGGCTGTCACTCCTCTTCAATATAGTGCTTGAAATGCTTGGCTGGGCCATAAGGTAAGAAAGGGAAATTAAAGGAGTACTAATTGGAAAAGAGTAAGTTAAGCTATCCCTTTCTGCAGATGACATGAAAATTTACCTAAGGGATGCTAAAACCTCCACCAGAAAACTCCTAGAAATGATTAAGAGTTTCAGTTAAGTGGCAGGATACAAAATTAACCTAGAAAAATCTGTCACCTTTCTTTATACCAGCAACAAGCAACTGAAAAAAGACTATAAAGAGACCTTCCCACTCACAATAGCCTCAAAAACAATAAAATACCTAGGAACAAACCTAACCAAAGAGACCAAAGATCTTTACAATAAAAATTTTAAACCCCTAAAGAAGGAGATTGAAGATGATGTCAGAAGATGGAAAGACCTCCTCCCATGCTCATGTATTGAAAAAATTAATATAGTAAAAATATCCATTCTACCCAAATTAATATACAGATTCAAAGCACTCTCAATTAAAATCCCCAAGAGTTTCTTCACAGACTTGGGAAAAAATTCTTAAATTCATATGGAAAAACAAAAGACCTGAATAGCCAATGCAACCCTGAGCTAAAAGAGCAATATGGGGGGGTGGGGGGCATCACTATACCAGACTTCAAACTATACTACAGGGCTATAGTCATAAAAAAGCTTGGTACTGGCAAAAATACAGACCTGTAGACCAACGGAACAAAATTGAAGATCCAAACTTGAACACATACAATTTCAGCCACTTCGTATTTGACAAATGGGCCAAGAAAACTCAATGGAGGAAAGACAGCAGCTTCAGCAAATAGTGTTGGCAAAACTGGATCACCACTTGTAGAAGAATAAAATTAAACCCCAACCTCTCACCCTGTACAAAAATCAACTCCAAATGGATCAAAGACCTCAAGGTAAAACCCAAAACTCTGAAGGTGATAGAAGAAAACATTGACAGCAACCTACAAGACATAGGGGTAGGGGAAGAGTTTCTAAATCAGACAAAAGCTGCAAAGGAATTAAGATGGACAATTGACAAGTGGGATCTCATTAAACTCAAAAGCTTCTGTACAGCAAAAGAAACAATCAGGGAAGTGAAGAGACAACCCACAGAGTGGGAGGAAACCTTCACTGCTGATACATCTGACAGAGCATTAACTTCCAGAATATGTAAACTACTGAAAAAACAAAGAAGAAAACAAATGACTTATTCAAAATATGGAGTAAAAAGCTGAACAGAGACTTCACAAGTGAGGAAGTAAAGATGGCTGAGAAACATCTTAAAAATGTTCAAAAAGAGTGTTCAATGTTGTTAATAATTAAGGAAATGCAAGTTAAAACCACTTTAAGATATCATCTCACTCTGATAAGACTGGCTAGGATCAAGAAAACAAATGATACCAAATGCTGGAGAGGTTGTGGGGAAAGGGCAACACTCAACCAGTGCTGGTGGAAAAGTAAACTCATACAACCACTATGGGAAGCAGTGTGGAGAACCCTTAAAAGACTCAAAATGAGCCTACCACCTGACCCAGTCGTACCACTCCTGGGTATATGCCCACAAGACTCATCCTACAACAGAGATACATGTACATCCATGCTTTATTGCAGCCCTCTTCACAATAGCCAAGAGCTGGAACCAACTCAAGTGCCCCTCAGCCAAGGAGTGGATAAAGAAAATGTGGTACATCTACACGATGGAGTTCTACACAGTGGTAAAGAAAGATGACATCAATGAAATATGCAGGTAAATGAACGGAACTAAAAGCTGTTATGCTAAGTGAAGTAAAACACAGTTCTCAGAAACAAAGCAAATGGAATGGCATGGTAGTCTCCCTCCATTGTGGGATGCCCTAGCACCATGAATTAGTGCCTAGTTGTAACAAACCGGTAACTAAAATGCATTTCCTGTGAATATCTAAAGCAACTGTGCCTTAGAAGTGAATATCTCTTAAGTGGGCTCGTAGAATAACCGTACCAAACTTATTGTTTCTCCGATGATATAATTTTTGTATAATGGTGGAGGTATTTAGCTATTTTAGATAAGAAGAAAGTAAAAGGAAAACTTACTCCCCTAAATATATTGAAAATAACAACAGTTTTATTTTTGCCAAGAATGACATAGTTTAGTAATGCGTGATATATATATTATATGATAGTATATAATACTATAGAGATATATATATATATGCAATTTTGGCAAAATATTGATTGGAGAAAACAAAAGAAACTGTACTAGTGGAACTGACGGAAGCCAGTAAAAGTTCTTTCCCACAAATATAATCCTCTGCGTTCAAAAACTTTGAAAAAGAACTAACAGAAGGAACAGGACATGTATGGCAGACTCAATGAACTTGGGAAGGGTGGGAGGCATGTAGGGAGAAAAGTGAAGTCGATTTGAAAAACTGAGAAGTGAAAAGTATAAATGCGCCAAAAGCTCAATAAAAACCATGTTAAGAAATGTGGGTAAAACTGCTTTTCCAAGTAGGTGGCTCCCAATACGGGAGATGGGAGGTACATTCTGAGCAGCTAAGGGAAAAGTTGGGGAGGAGGACTTAGGGGCCCCCAAGAGCGTTGGGAAGCGTTGGAGGTGGTCCAAGGGCATTCGGATACTTAGGGACTACAATTTGCCACTATAGACATCACCTGAGGGCATCAGGAGACAACAGGGAAAGCCCTGGTATTGGCTGAGCCTTTCTCCTAATGAACACAGGTACAGACCTTGGTGCCGGCCCTGGAGGATTGGTGGTAGATTAAGGGTGGTGACAGTGGTTCCGTGAGTACATCTCACCAGGTTGGTGATTGGCATTCATCCCACTTGGATGTGGGGAACTCCGGTTGCATTGCAAGGGAAGTTTTGTGATCTTCCAGCCCACAGGACAGGGAATGCCTAGGGACCTCAGGGTGCAGGTTTTGCAGACCTGGGGTGATCAGGCCTGCTTGGGTGTTGCATGGCTTAGTCCATTGGGCAAACTGTTTGCTGGTTGGGTGAGAGGTGTTGGTCTGTACAGTGTTAGGATAGAGTTGAGAATTTGGAGCCTAGAGTGTCCACACCTGTGCACCAACAAACACCCGAAGAGTATAAACAACATCAGTGTCAGCTCAGTAAGCACCTAGGCTTCACACTGGAACCACTCCCAACAGAGGCTACCCAAATGCCTAAAGCTCAACTAAAGAAAGACTCAGGTGGATCTCCACCAAACACTAATACCCCTATTCCAGTACCCTGTAATGAAGACCCCTTGGCTACAACTCAGGATACTGATCTCAGAATAATAAGAATAATTATGAATCTGATTAGAGAAATTAAGGAGTTGAGGGAATTTAAGGAGCTTATAAACAAGGAAGTCCTGGATCTAAAAGAAGACAGGGATAAATGGAAAGAGGACAATGATACATAGAATGAAATTACAGAAGATATAGAAACATTGAAGAGAATTCAAGTTGAAATGAAAAAAGAAATGCAACATTCCACAAACTACTTGGAAAGGATGGGAGAAACTCTTAATAATGGAATGGATGAAGTAGAAAATAGAATATCAAGATTGGAAGACAATATTGAAGAATTGGATAAATCAAGTAAAGATTATGAAAAATTTGAAACACAAGAATGGAATTTCCTGGCCAGGAATTGTGGGATACTATGAAAAGACCAAACCTATGAATTATAGGGATAGAAGGGGAAGAAGACTTACAGGATGGCAATATGGCCCAGGTCTTCAACAAAATTTTAGAGGAAAAATTTCCAAATTAAAGCAAGAGATACCTACACAAGTATTAGAAGCATATAGAACTCTAAGCAGACAGAACCAGAAAAGAAATTCTCCACGCCATATCATAGTAAAAAAACTAGATGTTCAAAGCAAAGAAAGGATACTGAGGGCTGCAAAAGAAAAGCAACAAGATACCTACAAAGGAAAACCTATCAGAATTTCAGCTGACTTCTCAATGCAGATGATGAAAGCCAGAAGAGACTGGTCTAAAATATTCCCAGTACTAAAAGACTATAGATGCCAACCCAGAGTACTTTATCCAGCAAAAATGTCTATTATAATTGAAGGAGAAAGGAAAATGTTCCATGATATAAATAATTTGAAAGAATTCCTCTCCAATAAGTCATACCTGCAGGGAATACTTCAAGCAATACCAAGAGTGGCAGGGATGACTATAACCAATTAACACCAGAAAACAAATGATACTACCACTATGGAAATAAAAACCTAGGGTAAGAATGAACTAGAAATGAAAAGAATTGGAAGCAATTTAATTCTCTTAACAGTTTAAAATATCAATGGAATGAATTCTCCAATTAAGAGACAGAAGCTGGTAGAATGGATTAAGAAACAAAAGTCATCTTTTTTTTTCTTGTCTCCAAAAAACTTACTTCGCCTTTAAAGATAGATATTATTCCAAGGTGAAAGGAGAGAAAAAATAATACAAGTAAATGGTACTAAGAAAGAAGGAGGAGTTTCTATGCTAATACTAGATAAAGTAGAATTCAAGGCCTTTGGTTGTGTTTTGTGTATGGGATATTTGATCACTAGGTGGAACATCTTTGGGGCAGCTAGACAGGCTTTTTGCCAGGCCTATGTGGTGCATTTCTGAATACCTGGAAAGATTTGGTTGGCCAGAGCTGGCTCCAGAACTTGTAGGGTCACTTTAAGGTTTTTATTTTGTGGTGATGTGTTCAAGGGAACTGCCCTGTTTGGCTTGATGGGCATAAATATTGTAAAGTTTAGTAGAAAATAAGATACTTGGATTGAAGTGGTTAAATGTTTCTAGAGTGGAATGGCTAAATATTAAAGGCACTTTACTAATGGTCTAAATGTGATTATAATCACACAGAGTTGTGGTTGGTTTTTGGTCCATTCCTGGCTTGTACTGGACTTCCAGTTGTAGATGTGGATTAAAGGGTCATATACAGTAATGGGTTACCTTTGACTAATGGAAGGTATTTTTTTGGTCTGTCTATTGTGCAAGTGTTACTTTTGATATTTGTTTTGCCCATTTCAAGTTAACTTGACTTAAGAAAAGCTAGGTTTATTTCCCTGAACTAGTGGCATACACCTCAGAAAGAGACAATTTGGATGGACTTGGTAAATTTTTTTTTCAGCTTAATTCTAGTCAACATGTATGTTCTCAGTTATTGGAAAACTACAAACCAGGAAACGGGGTTTGGAATGTAAAGAGACTACTTATGTTTATAGTAAATCATTTATATTTAAGATATGCTAAAATTGTTTACATTTCTCTTATAGGCTTTGCCTGCTTACCATATGGTATTAAATTTCTTCTAATCAGTGTTTATGCAAGGCTTCTTAGGCTTTTCTTCAAGTTTTATCTAAATATGATACAGTAATTAAAAGTACCAGATTGGTGTAACTTAACATTTTTGGATGCTTAATGCCCATACCAGTTTGGCCAAGGGATTTAAGGGACAACTTTGTTCCTTGCCCTCTGAGGTCAATTGGTCCCAGGGGATTTTGTACAGGGGATTCTCTTAAAATGTTCTGTAATTGTGAGTTCACCAGGCTTCCTGTGCAGGGAAGTCTTGGAGATCCACCAACAGAACCCTAGCCAATGTCCACACTGTAAAGAGGAAGTCCAATATAGAGGAAAGTCCTTCTGTGCTCCTAAGGGAAGCCTGGTCTAGCAAGACCTGACCTTGTCCTTGGTAGATGGCACTGGTTAAGACTGGCCAGAAGGAGCCAGGCACTCCTCCCACCCCCACTGAAAACCTAAGTGCTCCCTAAAGATCAGAGCCTCAAATGACCTCGAGAAAACAAAGCTTGGTTAATCTGGGCAAATTGTGTGGACTTAAGCAACCAAAAAGAAAATGTAACCCCCAAAGGAGCCAGGGTCTCCCTCCCCCCAAAACCTGAGTGACCCCTGAGGACCAGATCCTTAACTGACCTTGAGAAAACAAAAACCTTGGTTAATCTGGGCTAACTGTGTGGCCTTAAATATCCAAAAGGAAAGTATAACCAGAAATAATCAGTAAGGCCTGGGAAATTGTACTTCATGTATAAAACTTGAGATCCTAGTTAAAAGACAAAAAGTAACAAAACAAAACAAAAACAAAAACAAAAAAACAAAAAAAACCCACTGTTGTTTAGCCTATCTTCAATTCTTACTGGCAAATTCAGCTACCCTGTGGCTTCTACTGCTTTTGCCATCCTTCAAGGACGTGAGACACAGCCTTTCAACCTTCCAATATGGACTGAAGACTCATGTCTCTCACAAAATCCTCCAAACCTTCAGTGTCAGATGGGGACTGCTGAGACATCCAGCTTGTTCACTGAGCAGCTACTGGGGATTCAACCTCTTCAGAGTATAGACTGCCATTGTTAGACTACCCAGGCTGTATCACGGAGGCCAGTACAGGAAGACCAAGACAAGACCCTATGATTACTGGACCTTATTTGGTGACCACGGGAAGGAAAGACCTCAGTGTGGAGCACAAGGGCAGGACTGATGGTTGTTTGGGCTTGCCAAGGAGGGACCTTCAAACACTTCCTTAAGGAAAACATGACATCTTTCAGCCTGATAAAGAAAAAAAAAAAGAAATCATAAGCTGAAAATGCTAAAACCTATGACATCATAATCTTGATATAGGTGTGACATACATATATAAATATCTTGGAATGTACATATACAAATTGGAAGGAACAACAACAACAAGAAAGACTGGGTCAATAACTGACTGAAATGGTGAACTTCTGCCCGAAACAGTAAACTTCTGCATTGAAAATTTTAAGAGACCGAGAAAAAGATGAAAAACATATATGGCAGAATGCATGATCTCTGGTGGAGTAAGGGGCAAGGAAGGGGGAATGAGTCTATATTTGACTGGGATATGTATGAAATGCACAAAGCTTCAATAAAAAATGGCTTTGAAAAAAAGTATAGCCAAAAGATAGTCAATATATTTCTTTTAAAGCCTGAAAAATTGTGTCTCCACATATTGGGCATAAAGTTTTATGAAATAATGTTAAGCAGGCATAAAAACTTTAAATCTTGCCCTTGATTAGCAGAGTAGGGTCATCTACGGCCAAAATACAAGTCCAGTATTATTGTTAATTAATGCTCAATAATAAAATTTCCTCTTTCTTTCTAGGAACTAAGTGGAAACTCATATCCTGACTATTAAAAAGCCTGAAAAGCAGATCCTGAGTCCAGATATCATGGCCAAATGAACAGAAAGAGAAACCTAATAAATGGACACTTTGAAACCTCTGGTCAAGAAATTTGAATGGACTTTTAAGTTGGACATTGGAATTCACCCTGTTCTTACTTCTGGTCCCCTGCCTAGATCATATACCTAACTACTCCAGCCTTCATTTCACTTTCACAGGCACCAGACAAGGATTTTTTTCCCTCTATAGTTATGCTTGGGGGTCTTTTAGATTGACCCTGTGAATGGGGGGGTCCCCAGTTGCCACACCCAATGTCCCTTTTCAGCATGGAAGAAGTCAGAGCAGTCAGCATCCAGATTCCTTCTGTTGACTGGGGTGATCCTGTTCAGGGGGTAACATAACTAAACAGGATCTAGAAATTGACTAGGCAGTTTAGGGATGAGACCCCCCCATATTAACCAGACTCTTTCTCTGCTGAGAACTCAAGGCTTCCTGGACTAGCCCGTAAACACATATCCTTCTGGTAGCCCTGAAAGAGCAGGAAAAGAAAAAAAAAGAAAAAGAAAAAGGGAAGAACAAAAAAAAAAAAAGAGAAGTACATACCAAGCCCCGCAGAGTGATTATTTTACCAGAAAAAGAAATAGAAACCTGGCTGGGTGTAGTGGTGCATGCCTTTAATCCTAGCACTTGGGAAGCAGAGGCAGGCAGATTTCTGTGAGTTCAAGGCCAGCCTGGTCTACAGAGCGAGCTTCCAGGCCAGCTAGGACTAAAGGGGAGACCCTGTCTCAAAAATACCAAAAAGAAAAAAAAAAAAAAAAAAAAAATGGAAATCCCCCTTCCTTTTTTTTTGTTCTTATTGCTTTGTTTTGTTATTGTCATTTTGTGTTGTTTCTATTTTCCTGTGAAAAGAAAAAAATAAAGAAAAATTTATCTCAAAAAAGTATAGAAACCTGCCTATTTCCATAAACGTTTATTCTGTGCTAGCTACTGGGAAAAGCAAGTGACACAGACCCAGGTTCTTTCCTCTGGAATATTCTCTGACAACTGCTAGTAAGTTTGATGGCTGAAAAGCCCAAAGCTATCTTCTATAATGGATAGAAATGCTAAATGAATGATAAACATTTAGAAGATCAGTTTTGGGGAAAAATATGAAAAAACATAAAATTCAGATCATCTTTCTGAAACTGATAACAAGAACAGGGATTGTCTTCACTGGAAGATCAATTATACATTTTTAAAACTCAGGGAAATGTATTTGTTCGTAATGAAAATGATTTACCAAAAACATCAATTAACTGAATATTGACTCAAAGCTTGCTTTCCATTCCACCATAGTGCATCTCTGGGGCAAAGTTCATTTTGAAGATTTGTTATACTATTAAATGTACAAAAGCAGAAAGGGTGCAATACAGTGCGAAACAAAACAGAATTAATTCAGTAACTTAGAAGTAGTAAAGAGCCAGGCCTGTTTGCACAGACCTTATAATTCCAGTTACTTCGAAGACTGACACAAGTTCAAGGAATGCCTGGCCTACAGAGTGAGCTGAAGACAAGCTTGTCCCATGGTAGAGCTCTTGCTTAGAATGCGTGAGGCCCTGGGTCAGTTATCAAAAGAACCAAAGATAATTAGAATTTTGAAGCCAGAAAGGAACTACGATGTGTATTATTCATTCTAGTCACCTTACCTGATGATCTGAGTGCATTCCCAAGAGCCATGTGGTGGGAAGAGAGAACCATCTTCTCCAAACTGTGCTCTGATCTCCATGTGTGTACCCACTCCACACTAAATAAATAATATGTAAAAAAATAAGACAAGGAAACCAAAGAGCTGAGCTATGTGACGTTTTAATAAATGCTAATAAATTTAGATGGTTAATCTGGGAAATCCAGATCCGAAACTCAGGTTTCTTGTAGTAGATTTAATATTCTTTTCAGTGTGGTGTATGCAATCAGACATTCTTTTCCTCACTGTGTCACGAGCAGTTCTGTATTTCTTCACTTTTCTGTTTGGCTTCCTTCGTCCTGGAGTTGGAGGCAGGTGGTTAATGACGCACCTCTTCTCAAGATACACTGTAGGTGGCTGGGCGTTTATACTGCTCCATTTAAAGGGGGGGAGGCAGTAGTTAAAATGCCTGGGACCTTGTGAACCATGAAGGCATCTGGCAGGCAAACTGTATTCTTTCAAGTACAATAAAGAGTAATGGAGCAAGGAGTAAAGAGAAATAAAGAGCAAGGAGGAAAGATGAAGGAGAAAAGAGTAAGGGCAAAAGAGTGCGGAGGAAAGAGAACTATGAAGTCGCTGGGGTGAGAGGGAAAGTTTTGTTTCAACAGAATGAAACAATTTATTTTAAGCTACTTTACAAAACCAAAACAAAACATGAATATTTAAAAGTGATTCCCAGGTGGGGTGAGGATCAATTTTTAATCTTTTGTGCCCATCAGGAATACAAGACATGAAGTCTAATTGTTTTAAGAATAAAAAGTAACAGATCAAACTTTATATCTGTAAATATTATATTGAGCCTCATTCTGAGTGAATCTGGATTCTATTAATATTTTAAAGTGAGAGTAAGGTGACATCAAGTACATATGTCAAGTTGCCCTTTGTTCTGTTTTCTCACTGTTTATGCAAACTTTAGGCCCTTAGAAATGTTTTTGGTAGTGATATTCTTAGTGTGTCTTTGAAAAATACATACACAACATCTTAGTTTATATTTGCATTTATTGATTCCCAAGACTATGAGGAGAAAAATAAATTTCAAAATACAGAAAACAAGTTTTTTTTTAACCCTAGAGCATTCTAAGTATAAATGAAAAAGGATTCACACATTTTTAAGAATTTTTTATCATTACAGAGTTTTCCTATGTAGAAGATAAAAGTGACATAGAAAGTCAATTCTAGACAACATTCTAGGAAAATTTTAGAGCTAAATTATCTCTCTAGAACATATTTTCAATACTGCTTGTGTTAAAGATATAATTGTGCTATGACTAGCAAGTTTATATACTAATATAAGTTATTATGAGCACACTATCTATAGAAAATATTCATATCTGGGACATGATTCACAGAGCTATGGCTTTAAAAGACATCTGTTTTTTAATGTGGCCAAATTTCTCTAATGAGAAAGCATCTATTAGTTGACTACTACAGAAAAATGTTATAATGTTTATATCATTAAGAAAGAGCTTTTCCTTCTACACTAACTGAGCTATAAATTATGCCACAAGGATTGTAGAGCTCCTCACTTTGGAATGGTTTTTCTTTGAGAACTAAAAATCATGTTATTAGCTTAATTTCTGCTTTATTTGTATATGATTTCTCATTTTGTATTCTTTCTAAATTAAATCAGTGCTTGCAACATACTATTTTCAATTTAAACTTTTCAGTGGTAATCAAGAGTTTTGGGACTGAGTAGTTTTCAAGAGTTTCTGGTACATTTCTGACTTCAGAAATCTGGGATAAGAATCCATTTCCATGTGCATATATACTACTTTTTGAGCCTCTTCAAAGCAGGTTTGAGTGGGTTCTTGAATGTTTTGGATGATAGTTTCTCTTGTCGTGCTGTCGATGTTAATCTGAAAAGTGGAATTATAAGAGAGGATGAGCAATTTCAACCAAACATGGGTGCCTGCAATGGAATGCTCCAGCTTATGTCCCTACTTTTCAGTGCCATTTTCACAGGTATCTAAAAAGACCTATAGGAAATGAACTCTTTGCTCTTTTGAAAGTAAATATCTACCTTTTGCATCCCTGAGTAATAAAGAAAGCATCCATATGCCAAATATACAAAGTCTGAAAATAAACTATAGGTTTATTCCAAAACACATTTAGGGATTCACAGTTTAACAGTAAGCTTGGATGCAGGTAAAAAGACCTTTAACTTTACATTCCTAAACTATATAACAAGTTTATGTATGTTTTAATGCACTTTAAAAAAAATCAGATTTATTCTTTCTTACAAATCTTAGAATTGAGGAAAATGGAGACATAAAGTGTGGAGTGTGTATATGTGTATTTTGGATTAATATAAAATTAAAGAGAACAACAATAAAAAGACTTGTTCAAAGAACAGACCAAAACAGTAAACTACATTGAAAAGGTTAAAAAAGACTGAGGAAAAAAATACAAGACAGGACTTAACATGTATGGCAGAATGCATGCATTCTGGCCACGGCGGGGGCATGGATAGGGGAAGGGGTCTAATTTGGATTAAGAAATGTATGAAATGTACAAAAGCTCACTAAAAAATTAAGAAAGAAAAGAAGTAAAGAGTGAAAGCATCCAGCTCAAGACCCGGAAGCATGGGGAGACCATGCTTTTTTAGGAAGCGTCCGTGGTTTCTTAGTGGTGTCTGCAAACAAGGAAGTTTATGAACTGGAGGGTTCTTTTTAAAGAAAAAGAAAGTTGGTGCCTATTTGAAAGTTTATCTTACTTAATAGTCACTAATGTGGTGCTACCTAAACATGGCCTGAAATGGGACGAAAGCAAGAGGTGGAGGAGTAGAGGAGAGAAGTGGTTATTTCAGTAAACTAAAAATTTCCAGGAAAGGTTTTGGGGGAATAACTCATTAGTGTAGGGTTATGCTAAGTGGTAAAGATCTTATGTAGCCCTCTAGCCTTTTCATTTAACAAAAATTTTCATTCTTGGGGCTGGAGAGATGGCTCAGCGGTTAAGAGCACCAACTGCTCTTGCAGAGGACCTGGGTTCGATTCCCAGCACCCACATGGCGACTAGGAACTGTCTTTAACTCCAGTTCCAGGTGAATCCAACGCCCTCTTCTGACCTCCGTGGCATTGCACAACATGGGTGCACCAACCTACATGCAGACAATACACTCATATGCATAAAAAAATAAATAAATTATAAAAAAAAGAATTTTCATTCTTGACTGTCTCTCTGTCAGGAGTCTCGATGTTTGGCATCTGTGACTACAGTCATCATTATGTGGATGTCAGTTGTTTCTGCCTGTTTATGGTGAGGTGCCACGGCACAGGTGATCAACACCTCTGGGGACATGCTCGTGCCCATTTATGGCATTTCTAGTTTATGCTGCCAGAGACAAAGTCTTCCAATGACTACCTTTGTTCTTTCTGGATTTCCTGGGAATTAAGGAAAACTGACAGTGGCCAGGCTTGGTGGCCCACACCTTTAATCCCAGCACTCAGCACTCAGGAGGCAGAGGCAGGGTGATCTCTGCGAGTTCAAGGCCAGCCTGGTCTACATATTGAGTTCAGGCCAGCTGGGACTACAGGGAGACCCTGTCTTAAAAACACAAAAAAGAAAAAAAAGAAAGAAAGAAAGAAAGAAAAAAAAAGAAAAAAAAAGGAAAAGTTAACAGGTAGAGATTTTAAATTAAACAGCTTATCTTATCTTTGAGTCCTAATGTTAACACTTAACAAATGTAAAACACTGGGAAAATTAGTAAAATTATCCAGTTCCTAGACTGCATGTCTGAAAAATAATATTAGCAATTCTTTTTAAAATTTTGTTATTTTTATGTCATGTGTATGAATGCATTGTCTGCATGAATGCAAGTAAGTGCACCTGTGTCCTGCAATGCCCATGGAGGTCAGAAGAGGTAGTCAGATGGAACTGGAACTGGAGTTATGGATAATTGTTAGCCACCATGTGTGTGCTGGGAAGAGAAGCCGGGTCTTATGCAAAAGCAACCAATGCTCTTAACCTCTGAGCCATCTCTACAGCCCCAGAAATTCTTAATTTATACAATTTTTAGGAGATATAGGATGGAGTATTTATGGAATGTATGGATTCTTGAGTTATTAGTGACCCCCGATGCAAGTACTAACTGCCATACCCCTCTTCTGTTACCTCTCTTGGGGACTGTGGCTGAATGTAGATCTTATAAAGCTTCTTTGCCCTGGAAATTCTGCCCCTCTGTGAGGCAATTTTCTTGTAGGTTTCACAGGCCATCCAGAATTTAATATTCTCATCACTGTGCTCCATTTTTAAATATGCTGCGTAAACTACTGGACCATCTAAAAATAGTAGAGAAATATTTTTGCTTTCATGGATTAAAAGTTATCAAATGTCTGTGAGGCCAGCATCACTCTAATATCAAAACCAGGCACAGACACAACCAAAAAAGAAAACTATAGACCCATCTCATTAATGAACACAGATGCAAAAATTCTGAACAAAATACTTGCAAATTGCATATAGACCCACATCAAAAAGATCATCCATCATGATCAAGTTGGATTCATACCAGAGATGCAGGGTTGGTTCAACATACGTAAATCAATAAATATCATAAATCACATAAATGGACTGAAAGACAAAAATCACATAATCATCTCAATTGATGCAGAAAAAGCCCTTGACAAGATCAAGCATCTCTTCATGTTTAAAGTTCTAGAGGGAAATAGACTGAAGGAAACATTCTTCAGTGTAATCAAAAGGCAACAAACCCACAGCCAACATCATCCAAAATGGAGAAAAATTAGAACCATTTCCCTTAAAGGCAGGAACCTGGCAAGGCTGCCCCCTATCACCACTCCTCTTCAATATAGTGCTTGAAATGCTTGCTAGGGCAATAAGGCAAGAAAGGGAAATTAAAGGAATTCTAACTGGAAAAGAGGAAGTCAAACTATCCTTGTTTGTTGATGATAAGATGATATGATAATTTACCTGAGGTATGCTAAAAATCCACCAGAAAACTCCTAGAAATAATTAAGAGTTTCAATAAAGTGGCAGGATACAAAATTAGCCTAGAAAAATTAGTAGCCTTTCTTTACACCAACAATGAGCAACTGGAGAAGAATATAAGGAGACCTTCCCACTCACAACAGCCTCAAAAAAAAAAAAAAAACCCAACAACAACAAAACCCAAAAAAACACCTGGGAAACAAACCTAACCAAAGATCTCTGCAACAAAAATTTTAAACCCCTGAAGAAAGAGATTGAAGATGACATCAAAAGATGGAAAAACCTCCCATGCTCATGGATTGGAAAAATTAACATAGTAAAAATGTCCATTCTACCCAAATTAATATACAGATTCAATGTAATCTCAATTAAAATCCCCATGAGTTTCTTCACAGAGTTGGAAAAAACTTCTTAACTTCATATGGAAAAACAAAAGACCCTGAATAGCTAAAGCAACCCTGAGCAAAAAATGCAATAGGTGTATGTGTGGGGTGGAGGGAGGATACCTTATCAGACTTCAAGCTATACTACAGGGCTATAGTCATAAAGACAGCCTGGTACTGGCACAAAAACAGACCTATTGACCAATGTGCAACAAAATTAAAGATCCAAACGTGAGCTCATACAATTTCAGCCACCTCATATTCAATAAAGGGGCCAAAAATGCTTATTGGAGGAAAGACAGCATCTTCAGCAAATGGTGCTGGCAAAACTGGATCATCATATGTAGAAAAACAAAATTAAACTCCTACCTCTCACCCTGTACAAAAATCAACTCCAAATGGATCAAAGACCTCTATGTGAAACCAGAAACTATGAAGGTGATAGAAGATAAAGTTGGTAGCAATCTACAAGACATAGGAGTAAGAACAGACTTTCTAAATCAAACAGCAGCTGCACAGGAAATAAGGTGAACAACAGACAAGTGGGACCTCATCAAACACAAAAGCTTCTGAACAGCAAAAGAAACAGTCAAGGAAGTGAAGAGAAAACCTACAGAGTGGGAGGAAATCTTCACCAGTGATACATCTGACAGAGCATTAACATCCAGAATATATAAACTACTCAAAAAACAAAGAAGAAAACAAATGACTCAAAAGATGAAGTAAAGAGCTAAACAGACACTTCACCCATGAGGAAGTAAAGATGGCTGAGAAACTTCTTAAAAAGTGTTCAACATTGTTAATTATTAAGGAAACACAAACTAAACCCACTCTCAGATATCATCTCACTCTGATAAGACTGGCTAAGATCAAGGAAACAAAAGACACCAAATGCTGGAGAAGTTATGGAGAAAGGGGAACACTCATCCACTGTTATGGTGGAATTAAACTCTGTACAACCACCGTGGAAAGCAGTGTGTGAGAACCCTTAAAAATCAAAATGATGGCTGGAGAGATGCCTAGTGGAAGAGACGACCCTCTTACAGAGGACCCGGGATGATCCCCAACACCCACATGTGCCGAGAACGTCTTGACTCCAATCCAGGAGAACCTTCAGGGGAATCGACACCGATCTTCTGACCTCGCGGCAACACGACACGGGTACAACTCTCAGCTTAAGAAGCAACCGACCGCTCTTACAGAGGAACCCGGGATCGACCCCCACACCCACATGATGGCACAAGAGAACCCTGTGTACTCCAATTCAGAGAAACTCCAGTTCCAGGGAATCCGAACCTTTCTGACCACGTACGCAGCATTGCGCACAAACCAACTCATGCAGACATACACAACACATACAAAAATAAATAAAAAAAAATTGTTAAAAAAAAAAAGATTCAAAATGAAGCTTACCACCTGACCCAGCCATACCAACCTGGGATTACCCACAAACTCATCCCTACTGCAAGATACCTGCACATCTATGTTTATTGCAGCTCTTTTTTACAATAGTGAAGAGGGTTGGAACCAACCCAAATGCCCCTCAACTGATGAGTGGATAACAAAAATGTGCTACATCTATACAATGGAGTTCTATGCAGTAGTAAAGAAAGATGACATCATTTAGCCAGGCGTCGTGGCACACGCCTTTAATCCTAGCACTTGGGAAGCAGAGGCAGGCAGATCTTGTGAGTTCAAGGCCAGCCTGGTCTACATAGTGAGTTCCAGGACAGCCAGAGCTCCAGGGAGACCCTGTCTCGAAAAGACCAGGAAAAAAAAAAAAAAAAGAAAGATGACAATCATGAGCTTTGCAGGTAAGTTGAAACCTTTATGCTAAGTGAAGTAAACACAGTCCCCCAAAAAAACAAATGGGGAATGGTTTCCCTCGCTTTGTGGAGGATAGTACCAAATCCCCAATGAAAGAAAAGCTGAGTCAATGTTATGTTATTTTATATTTCTTTCTATCTGAAAGCAGCTGTATGTGATGTTTTATACGTGAGGTCCCTTTAATGAGCCCTAGAATTAACTTACCACTTACTTCAGACATGGTAATTAATGTACATGGCGGGAAAGGCATATTTAATCATTATTAGCATACTATAAAAAAAAAAAAAAAAGTGAACTCTTAAACATAAAAAAAAGTGACAAAAAAAAAAAGATAACTCCATTGGAAATGTGATGTAGCAGCTTATGATAGTGAAAGTGATTGGAATTCTAGAGAAATCCAGGAAGTTGAAAATTTTTTTTTCTTTTGGCTTACCTTATCTGAATATGTTAATCAAGATTGGAAGGTCACATTTCTCTTCCACACGGGCTAGAAGTTAATTTGTTTTTGCCACAGTGGATGGCGCGACCGCCTTTGTCGTCAGCACTTGGGAGGCCAAGCTAGGCATATTTTTGTGAGTTAAGGCCAGCCTGGTCTACAGAGTGAGTTCCAGGACAGCTGGGGCTACAGGGAGACCCTGTCTCGAAAAGACCAAAAAAAAAAAAAAAAGAAGTTAATTGTTTTTGAAGCATCAGAGATAGGCCTCAGGCAGACCAGGTATAAATTTATAGGAGCTTTGAAAACTTGAAGCATTTTCAAGTGGTTTCAAGCATATTTTCCATGCTTTACACAAGGCATGATAAATCTGGTGGATGATAAAAAATAATAATGTTGCTAATCCAAATAGCCTGAATGTGAATCAGCCACCACAGCAGTCCAGATTGACTTAATGCCCTTTGGACAATGTGATTCAGTTCTTTCCTGGAGGACTAATGGATAACCAGCATCTCATTTAGGCTCCATTCACACTCCTCTTTGATTCTGCATGAAGAAAACAAGCTGACAGTTTCCTGTGATTGAGGCTGAAATACTTGCTGTAAGTGATTGTGTCTCCATGAAAAGAGCTTAGCTGTTACACAGAACCTGGGGCTGCAAATCCCTTCTTTAGTAATTCATATTATCATTACATTTATATGAGAATCTCTCTTTTGCAATTTATATTATCTAGAGACAATGAGTAAGAGGTCACTGTGAACAAAAGAAAATAAAAATCAGCATCATTTAGGAGAAACATAGTATTATTACTTTTAAATAAAAGCAACTCAAACTGGATTCAAAATACTTTAAGTGTTGTGGACTTGCACCAAGGGACATCTGGATTCAAATGCTTGACCAAATAGGACTTAATAGATGACAAAGTGCATGAAATCTGGTGGGAGGGGGCCTAAGGGGCACAAATAGAGGGAGAGGATCTAAATTTGATTAAGAACTATTACATGAAATGCATAAAAACTCAATAAAATACTTTTTAAAAAGAAAAAAGTTATCAAACATTTAAACACCATTTTATACCATTTAAAACAGAACTCTGAAAAGAGCTCTCAAGATATACAAGTGTATATTTGATATCTGTAAATATATCACACACTCAGGTCTCCCTATACAAATAAAGCATCTTTAACAATAGGACTCATTGATGAGATTACCTCCTTATTCTGAGTCACTCGGTAGAAATGTTTGTCAGTTTAGATGATGTGCCTATGACAGATAGGCCAGGAAATCTCCCAAAGACCTACACAAAAAGTTCAAGCTTGGTAGGCAGAGAGAACTCTAGTCATGAAATCACATAATTATCTAAGCACTTATACCAAATAAGGTGGTAGGTGAGATATTGGTTTATAATCTAATAGACAAATCAGGGCTGGGAGGAAACCAGCCAAGCTGTGTGGGAGTCATAAGTTGATCAGGTGGAAGATTCTGGAGTGCTTCTCAGTGTCTATTAAGCAGGAGAGAAGAGGAACATGAAAAACTCAACATATCGTTTCCACAGTTTATGGTTCAAACCAGAAATAAGAGTCAAGTAAGGGATGAAATTCTGAAGGGCTGTTGGACCTTTTCTCAGAATGTAGCACAGGGTAGTGTTTGTGCTGAACATAATCACCACTAAATGACACTTGATGGTACTAAGATGGTTATCCCCAGCTTTGGTCTTAAAGTGCCTCTCTGGGGTAAGCAGAGTGGAGGTTCTTTTGTTATTCAGGCCTCTATTGTGGGAGCTTGAGCTTAGAGCTTAGACATGCTCTCCTACGTGTAATATATTACTCATAATCCTTGGGGGTGTCAAGTAGCCTCAAGGTTTAGGATGAATATTAAACTTCTTTGGTGACTATGAATGCTCTTTGCGTATCTGAGACACTGAATTGCTAAATGACAAAATGACAGAGTAACTTTCCATTGATGTTAGTAGAAATGTGTTCAATCACACAGAATATGAAACTACTTACAGACCAACTATTAGTATGGGTAGTTTTTTTTTTCCTTTTTACAAAACTCAGTGCATAGTTTAACGTACACACTCTGATGAATTTGGAGATCAGTACCTGTCCTTGAAACTGTTACCACGGTCTGTGATATAAGTGGCCACTAAGTCCTAAAAGCATAGGGTTTTGATGAACATAATCTTGGTTTGTATCAGTAACTGTCATGGGAATAGTGATAGTCAGATAGACTATAAGTGATGAGTCATGCCATGTTTTCCTGGATAGTCATAAAGGAGATTAGATCAAGTTTTAGAGCACTGGAAAGCAGGCATCTTGCTTCCTTGGATTTTACTGATTTATCAGAAGTGACTTAGAACATTTTATATTCAAGGAAAACACAGATACTGGTAGATAATGACAAAGAAAGTTTGGAGTTTGGAGAAAGCTAGTAATTTGCAGGAAATGTGGCATGATAGGAGCACACAGACTTTAGAGCATGGGTCACAACTAACGTGAGCAAGTGTAAGGTGTGGAACACTGGGTGGTTTGAAAAGAAACGTCCCCTAGGTAGAACTCTCTAAACGGTCATTTCCTAGGCTGGATGTCTAAATATGCTGTACCCTTATTCGATCTGTCCTCTCAACCTAAGATGGGTTAGGTGGATGAGTGTGAGGGACACGGAAGCCAATAGTAAGTCGCATAGTGCATCAGAACTTGGGTTTGTCTTTAGCTTAAACTTGTATTTAAATGTTTATAAATTTCTATTCCAGAACCAACCTGAATCTATTCCTGCCTTCCCTAGCCTCCTTCCTGAAAGAGGAATAAGTATCTCTTTTTCTCTTTGGCGGGCCTGCAGTTTCCACAGTTCTTGATATAGCCAAGTCCTTTCCTAATGAAACCACTTATGCGTTGATGTTTTTGTATTTCCTAAGTTATTGTGTCCTATATGTAATATGTGAAATGCATGGTGTGCAGGGACTTGATATAGTACCTGTAGCATTGCTCTCAAATTGTCCTTGCTCTTCTCCTAAGAGGTTTACACCTCCATGTCCTATGTACCTCTGAGCTAGCCAGTGGATTTGCACCAGTCAATCAAAGTCATGTAAAGGCAGAAGCAGACGCTCTTACCCTTATGTCGTCCTTCTCCCTCACCACAGGGAAAAAACATGTAGAAAAAAAGCTGCTTTTTTAGCCCTAATGGCCAGAATAAAGGCTTGAACAGAGTTGAAGCCAAGCAGCATTATCACATATCCTGAATGAGAAAACAACCTTCTTTATTGTAAACAACTGGGATTTTCATGTCAAAATTACTGTACTGTAATTTTGCGAAGGCTGACCAGGACTACTGGAACCTGCCTCGTCTTTCAGATGTGACTCTGGAGTACAGAATGACTTAGCTTACATGACTGGTGTGTCTTACAACCTTCTGTATACGTTACATGAATTTTTGTCCAAGTATGTGAACAAGCTACCTAAGCAAGCAGTTGAAAGTGCATCTGTGTGAAATTTTTCAGAATCTTAGTAAATGTTAAATTCAGAATTGGATTGCTGAGTTTATAATTCTGTTGACTCATACTACAACTGAATTACAAGATAATGGTGCCCAGAGTAGCCCATTCTGAAGTTTTAAATGATGTTCCCTCCTGAGCATGATACTCAGGAAATTGGATTCTGCTTGAGAAGAGGGAATGGAAGATAAAGGCCAGGATTGCTCATGTGAGAGGATGGAAAAATAAGTCTTGGTCATATGTCATGTATACATTTTCCTTTAAAAATGAGAAAGATAGCTTTAGTAATCTTAACATTGCTCTTCAAAATTAGTCAATGTGATTAATGTCTCATGACACAGAAGGAGACACAGTTATCTTGATGGGAAAGGAACATGTGCATTTCTTTCAGCTGAGTCAGAAAAGTGGCCTTTCTCTCCCTGGATTATGTTTTCTGCATGAGGTGAGTCTTAACTGTGCATTAAAGCTGAAAGGAGAGCAGCAGTCATTATATATATTAGATATATAGGGGTTGGAGAGATGGCTCAGTGGTTAAGAGCACCGACTGCTCTTTCAGAGGACCCGGATTCAATTCCCAGCACCCACATGGCAGCTAACAACCATCTTTAACTCCAGTTCCAGGGGAATCCAATGCCCTCTTCTAACCTCTGCAGCATTGCACAATATGGGTGTGCCAACCTACATGCAGACAATACACTCATACACATAAAAAAATAAAAAAAAGAAATATATATGAACCAATTTTAAATTCACGTGCTTTCAATCTGTACAGTAAAGTCTAAATCTACCAAGATTTCTGTAACCCTTAAGGTTTCTGTTTCTATGATAGTGTTTATGGTTTTTCTTATACTGTTTACTTGCTATCCAATTATACAGCTAGCTTAAAGTACAGTGGGTTGTTTTAAACTTGTTTATTCATTACTATTATTTTTTGTGTATGAGTATTTTTCCAGCATGTATCTAAGTGCATCCATGTGTGCAATGCCCGTGGAGGCCAAAAGAGGGTGTCAGATACCCTGAGCCTGGAGCTACTAACTATTGCTAGCCACTAATGTGGGTGCTTGGAACCGAATCCAGGTCCTCTGAAAGAACAACAAATGCTCTTAAGCTCTGAGCTAAGTCTCTAGCCTCCAAAGTGTTGTTTTAATAAAAGAAATGTCTGATAAAGTGACAATCATTGTTAACTACTTTTTTTTTTTTTTTGGTAACTACTTCTTATATTTCCTTTCATTCTTTCAGCCCTTTGATTAAATATAATCACATTGATTTGTACCACTTTCCTCCAAGATAAAACCTTCCATCTTAGAAGGAAGGTTATTAAGACAAAGGATATTCCTCTGTGTGTGTGTGTGTGTGTGTGTGTGTGTGTGTGTGTGTGTTTGATACAGGGTCTCCCTGTAGCTCCTGCTGTCCTGGAACTTAGTATGTAGACTAGGCTGGCCTTGAACTCACAGAGACCTTGCCTGCCTCTGCCTCCCAAGTGCTAGAATTAAAGGCATGTGCCATCAAGCCTGGCTCAACAAAGCTTACTCTAAATGAAGGTGTAACAGTCCAGCCTTCAGGGAACCTTGCTAAGACTGGGGAGTTCTAAAGGGAGGTAAAGCAGTCTACTCTGTCAGGAAACTCCTTAATCTCAGGAAGTAAATGGCTCAACAGCTTTAGGAAGTCCCTGAAAGTGACAGGATTCACTAGGCCTCTCTTTCCACAAGCATTTTTAACAGTAAGGACCACTGAGGGACAGTCTGAGACAAGCCCAGAAGACAAGCTGAGCTGCCTACAAGATTGTCTGAAAAGCCACTTAGGAGAGGCTCTGACTAACCTTGTCAGGAGGGAGAAGCAGAGACCAGTCCAGGTGCCTGATGAAGCTCAGACCACCTAAGCCACCAGGAAAGATATTCTCCAACTTACTGAGTTGCCTGTGAGTTGTATAGTGAGCTCCAGGTCTCTAGCTTTTGAGACCCATCACTCATGCTGGGGTGGAATTTGAGGGGTACAGCTGCCTTTGTGCCATTTCTGCTGCTGTAAGTAACTCCTCACCCATTCTCCTGTATCTAACACCTGTGTTAAGTCATTGCCTGGACTTCGGTGGTGTCTTACTTTGGTCCCTTGTCTGAGGTGAGTAGATGTTTGTTTCTGTGTCTTCTGGAACAGTGTCATACAGCACATATATCTAGCTGGGATTAATTCACCAATAAATTATTGATTGACATTATAATATGAAAGCATTTATCTGTCACTATTGTTCTTTCATACTACCATGTGACAGGTGTTTTCTTCTTTTTATTTGATGATCATACAATATTTTTTGAAGGGTTAGGTTGTAATACAACTATTGTGTAGGATCCACAAGGTCCTAGTACTCACCGAGGATCCTTAAGCCTGGCAATACTCAAGGTTTGCATGTAACTCCACACAATCCTCCTGCATATTTTAAGTTTCCTCTAGATTACTAATGATCCCTAATGGTCCCTAATGATACAGTGTAAATATTGGATAGTTTTATAGTATATTGTTAATGTCAGGAAAAAATTGTTTATACATGTTTATTACAGATGTGTTTTTCCCAAATATTTTTCTCAGCTGTAGTGCAGAGAGGTAACTATGCTTTTAGTTATTACCTTTGCCCATGTCAATTCCGTCATGCCATTTGTTGATAAATGATCTAAAAATAAAGGCTTTTGTCTTAAATCCTTGTATTTCTAATCTTTTTCTTAGAACTAATGTGAAGGAAAAGAATTACAAGATTGAAGATGTACCAGTTTTGGAGACTATGCATATCCACTTTCAGAAAGATTTTGCTATTTTTCATTATCTACAGTGAGCTAGTGTCTCTTGAGTCACTTTTCTAATCTGATGAGTGATACCACTGACTTGTAATTACTTAAATTTGTATTAAAATATTAGTCTTATTTCTTTCACTAATTCTTTTTCTATAAATTTCAAGTTTTTTGCACATTTTGTTTTGCTGTTAGAGTTTTCACTTCTCTGTATGTTAAATATGGGATTCTTTCACTGCATTATCTTCTGTTCTGTTACACAGTATCTTTGAGGTATGTCTGTGGCCATCTTACAAGAGAAAACTTCAGTTAATCTATCACATTCTCCTTTCAGTTTTGTCTGGCCATTCATTAGGGGGAAAACATCTCAAAAAATAAATAATAAATAGGTAAATAAATCTAGCTATAACCCTCTATTATAGCCTACCAGCACCTTCCCACAGCTGGGAAGATAAAAGCTAGACAGACCTTTTGACTGTAATTTTGAGGCTCACTGGGCACAGCAGTCTATCTTTCCACCTGTTCTTTAGTCACTCCTAAGTACAGTATCTGAGCCTTGTCAGACACAATTCGCTGAGCGGGCTTCCTGGCTAAGTAGTGGATCAGACGTCCATAGTTTCTTTCTTGTATTCAGCTTTGTATCTTGATCCGGGACTTTGATTATAGATCTCAATTTCTGGAAGAACGTCCTTTGAACTCCCTTAGTTATTTATATATTTATACTCTCAGTTAACAAATAGTACCTAGTACAGAGTGAACTTCAGGTTCCAAATTAAAATAATAAATAAATAAATAAATAAATATAAATACACAGTGGTCTATTGTGTTTATTGACTTCCTTTGGTGGTCCACTCACTCAGGTGAGCATTGAGACTATAGGGTGTTCATCCTTACATGCCATTCACTGATGAGCAGTGAACACCGATAAGCAAATGCTTTACAGTCTGAGATTTTGTATCCTTCATGTTTCTAGATTCAAAGGACTCACTTATAGGTCTTAGAAAGCAAAGAAGTAGGTTCTAATAATACCCTAAGCAAGAAGCACGGAAGACCAGATTGTAGCCTACAGGCTACTGTGTTTTTGCTTTCCGGAATAGGGAGAAAAGTGGTACCTGAATAACAGTGTTTATTAAAGGCCATTTTTTCCACCCTGCCAAGTGAAAAGGTGCATGAGATTGAAGCAGGCAAAAGGGCTGAATGGAAAGAGCTGAGGCAAGGCGGCAGTGTGGTAATATAAGGCTTGATGAAGGTAACCATGGCAACAAGATTGGAAAAAATAATAGTGTAGGAAGCTGACAGTCCTGAGTGGGCAGCAGGGAACCTTCGATAGATGAAGAGAACTTAGAAAGTGCACACAAGGGAGCAATAAGATCAGCCAGTAACCTCCCACGTCGGCTCTGTGCCTTTGTGCCAATAAAGGTGCTCAGCCAGCACGATGGTTTATTAACATGGAGAGATTTCACCGCTTTGAGCAGCTTGACAATCCTACACTGTTCAAGTCAGCGTTTTTAAGACTGACAACTTATAATTATGAATTTAGAAAGGAGGAAGTATACAGTATATTTAAGTATCACTTTGACAAAAAAAAAAAAAAAAAAAAGAATGTCGGCTCTCATTCAGAAGCTCTGCTTATCCAGAAAGGCCGACTTTGCTCTGCATCTGTTCTGGTGCAGTCGAACAGGCGGTAGGGAAGCCCTATGGGTTAAAATGATTACTGCAGGGCCTGGGGAGGTGGCTCAGCTATTAGGAGCACTGGCTGCTTTTGCAGTTTCCTGGCAGCAGAAAGCCAAGGGAAACTCTCGTTCCAGTCATTCCAGGGGATCTGATGCCCTCTACTGGGCTACACAGGCATTGCACACATGTGGTGCACTTGAATACATGCAGGCAAAACACTCATGCACACGAAATAAAAATATAATAAATATTTAAATGATCACTGTGAATTTATTTTAAATGCTCACTTAACAGTGCCCAATAGTCAGCTGATATTTCCCTAATGCTGTAGCTCTAGATATTTCCAGAAGAATGTCTTTGAGTACATTGGTACGGCTAAATAATTTTTCCTAGTCTCTTTTGTTTTTGCCTTTTTTGGTGCCTTACATTGCTCTGTGGCTCTTGTCATGATCGCCACTCTCTTCTCTATCAAATCTTCCTCACGGACATTTGTCATCACCAGCCAAACAAGTTGCTGCTTTCCAAATATGATTAAAACATTATCAGTTTCGCCGGGCGTGGTGGTGCACGCCTTTAATCCTAGCACTTGGGAGGCAGAGGCAGGCGGATCTTTGTGAGTTCAATGCCAGCCTGGTCTACAGAGTGAGTTCCAGGACAGCTGGGGCTACAGGGAGACCCTGTCTCGAAAAGACCAAAAAATATCATTTTAATATTTTATTATCTTATTTTATGTGTACGAGTGTATTGGCTGTGTGTAAGTGCACCTGTGTTGTGCAATGCCCATGGAGGTCAGAAGAGGACATAAGATCCCCTAGATCTAGAGTTATGGATGGTTGTTAGCCCCTCGTGGGTGCTGGCAACAGAATCTCCATCCTCTGGAAGTGTTTTAACCACTGAGCCATTGCTCCAGCTCTAGTAAACAATTATTGACCCCTCCTCCTTCTTGTTATGAACTAATTCTCCCTCCTAGTTTCTCTCTGGCATTTTTTCCCCTTATTTAACTTTTCTGTGTGTATGTGTATGCATGCTTGTGCGTCTGGGTACACATATTTGCATGGGTGCATGCATTTAGACATGTGTATGCATTTGGAGTTTAAAAGAGAACTTCAGCCAGGTTTTTTTTTTCTTTTGAGACAGGTCTCTCACTGTCCTGTAATTGGCCAAATAGAGTACACTGGGGGCCACTGAGCTCCAGGGATCTGCCCTTCTCCTGTGCTGGGATTATAAGTATGCACCAATGTGCCCAGCTTTTCTATTTGTTTGCTCTAAATGTGGTTCTGGGGATCTAACTCAGGTCTTCAAACTTGAAGGCAAGCCCTTTACTGACTGAGCTATCTCCTAGCTCTGCTTTTCTTTTATTTAAAGGCCATTTTTATTTTTAACTGACATATTGTAAAAGTACTTAAATATGCTTGCCCATGTGATATTTCAATCCATCTAGTATGTTTAATTAGATTAAGACATATTTATCATTTCAGACATTTATCTTTCTTGGACTACTCAAAATTTTTTTTCTACATATTTTGAAATATTCAATTAACTGTTATCAAACATAGCCATTCTAGTATGCTAGAGTCCATTAGAAGTTTTTCTCATTCAACTGCACCCCTAGACCTATTATCTACCTTTTTCTCAATTCTTCCTTGTCCCACACCGCTCTCAGGATTTGGAAACCATATCGTGTTTTCTAGCGCTTTCAGGTCAATGCTTTAGCTTTCATATATTAGTATTTCCATATACAATAATTGTCTGTATGCCTGAATTGATTTTCCAGTGTATGCTTGTGTGACATGTGTGTGTATGTGCATGAGTGTGTGAGTGCTAGCTCATGCATGTTATGTCAAGACAGAGGACAAAGTTGGGTGTCAATCCTTGCCTTCGCCCTTGCTAAGGCAGGGTCTCTGGCTAGCTGGCCCAAGAGTTTGGGGGGATTCGCCTATTTCTGCCTCCCATCTCTTGTGGGTGTGATAGAACAGCAAGTTGTGCCTCTGTATGTGGCTTTATGTGTCTGCTGGTGACCAGAACTCCAGCCTTCCCTCTTGGATAGCAGGCTGTCCATCTCTGAGCCATCTCTATGGCCTCCTTGACTTACATTTTTACATAATCACTTCCAGGTACACCCATTTCCTACAATTAACAGAATTTAATTCTTTTTATGGTTAAAATTTTCATTCTGAATACATATGGACATATATCAATCACATTTTCTTTCCTGATTTATCTGGTTCTGGACACCTAGGTTCGTTCTTTATCTTGTCTATTGAGAGTAATGTGAAGAACCTCAAGTGCTGCTGTTTATTTGACCTACAGATCTCAGTTCCTTTGGCTATGAAGACAGCAGTGAGACTGCTGGATCATGTAGTCGTTTTCTTGGACACCACTAATCAAAGAAGCCACTTTTGGCAACAAATGGAGACTATTACAGACATCTACAACTGCTAAAATGCAGAGAATAAGAGGCTGTGGAGTGGCCAGCCCTGATAGGTCTACAGTGCAGCCCCTTTACTTAAGACTCAAGGGACATAGCAGAAGAGGGCTTATAAGATTGAAAGAGGCCGAGGACCAGGATGCTTGCTGCTAGGTAATGTCCTCCAAACATAACAGGAAAGCTACACCCGTGAAAGCCTAACAAGACCTGCACAATGACAGTACCGGCTGACAGGGCAATGTGGATGCAGAAACTTGACAAGGCCCCACCTCTAGATGAGGAGTTACAAGCAATCAATGGCTGCTGAGAAAGGGAGATTAAGTTTTCTCCATGGACAAGACCCTTGCCAAGTTCTCAGCCTAAACACCTGCTGCACATACTACCACTAAATAAACTCAGGTGGTTGTGTGTGTGTGTGTGTGTGTGTGTGTGTGTGTAACAATAATAAAGAGGTCACTAAATTGAGATGGAGTGGAGTTATGTGGGGAGAATTGGAGGAGTTAGATGGGGGAATAGACATGATTTAAATATAGAAATGATGGCGGGGCATGGTGGCACATGCCTTTAATCCTACCACTTGGGAGGCAGAGGCAGGTGGATCTTTGTGAGATCAAGGCCAGCCTGGTCTACAGAGCGAGTTCCAGGACAGGTGGGGATACAGGGAGACCCTGTATGCTCCTTTCTTGAAAAACTGTCTCCTTGGCTCCCATGACAGTATATAGCTTCTGGTATCCCTTTCATATCTACTGGCTCTTTCTCTTCCTGGGTTTGGGAATATTAGCACCATCTCTGGCTTTCTTCTTCTTTATGGGAATTCTTCTAGGGACCTCACGGGCTCACATTTTTTTGTGACATATAGTCACATCTATATGCTAATATTTTAATAATTTTATGTTTTTTTTTTCCTGAGGTCTTGTCTCAGCTGGCTTATGCAATATTCTTCTAACTAGTTTCTCTGATTTTATTCTTTAGAAGAGAGCTGGGGAGAATCTTTTAGATATAGCGTATTTGGTTACCCTGTACTGTCAGTTTATTCCTGTGGCCTATAAGGCACTGTGCATGTACCATTATTGAATTTCCTTAAGACACTAACCTCACGTTTTCAAAGATGACTTTCTGCTACTTGGGATTTCCACCCAAAGCTCTCAGCACAGCTGTCAGCTTCTCATGATTCATCTCTTTATTCAAATTTTACTCCTCTTGACAGTTGTTCTCTCACTATTCTGTTGAATTATTCTTGCACCTGCCTTCCTTTCCATCTCACTTGTTTTTTTCAAGTCGCCACTTTGCAGAATTAATTCTTAGTTTGCTTGCTTGTTCTCTGTCTCTCCTCTAAGTGGAGTCTACAAACCGAGCATGTGTATACCACTTCCACCACATTGTCTCTTTCCTGGGATGCTCTGGCATGTATACAAGAGCAGGCCAGTCATCCATCTTCTGAGCATTATTTAATCTATCTATGTGCCTTCTGAATTTTCTGGGTTTTTTTTTTTTTTTTTTTAACTTTCAAGCTTGAAGAGTCCTTAGGCTTTGATTTTTAGTCCTTTATTCAAAAATATCACTTTGTGTATCTTTTCTACTTTTACTAATCTTATTTAGGGTCTATTTACCAGAAATATTCACAGAATTATGCTTAGAGTTTCCATTTTGATGAAACCTGATGCTTTGATAGTAATTTTGGTGGCAGTGCGAAAGATGTCTGTATCATTTAAGGGAAAATTGTAGATAAGTCTCAGGTAGTTTCATGGAAAGTCAAAAAAATTTTCCTGTCACATTTATACTCTTATCATTACTAATATGTCTGTTTGAAGAAAATTATTTTCAAAATTTAGGATGTTTGGAAACGTGAAGTCTTTTTTTATCATCCATAGACTTGGGAAAAATTTCAGGGTATTTTCTGCATCATTCATTGTGGAGATTTTTAAATGATACTGGTTTTTATGTTAAATGCAAAGAATTATATATGCTAATTTAGTCTCTACGGGGTCTTACTTTTTACATAGTTTTTTTTTTTTTATCTTTAAATGACTGTCAGTCAGTCCCTTATGTGGCCATAGGTAAAAACTTTTATCAAAAGATACTATTTTTTAAGTTATTTTTATTGCCTCTGAAATTCCATTTGAGGTGCTCCCATAGTAACTTTTCTGTCTTATCCCAGTGTCCCATAATTGGTCGTATTCCTAGTTCTTTCTAAAGGGCTTTCAGGGTTATTTTTCCCCTACAGAATTTTATATGCCTCTTAGGCACATGGAACTTTTTTTCCCCAGGTATCCTACCTTATAACTAAGACATGGTTAATATGTATCCAATAAGTGAATATTGAACAAATCACACATTAGTGTGAAATTTAAAAATAATCTTATATTTTGAAAATTTGTTTTCCAGGAATGTATGGCTCACATCTAGACTATGTTAGGTTATAAGCATTCTTAATTTTGAATTAACATCTGAATTTTGCCATAGTTTTCTTCTCAACTAGATGATCTTTTGTCATCCCCACCTTCCTCAAAACCCTTGAATTTAATTGCATTGTGTTAACTGTGGTTATTACTTACTGGCTTCCCAACATACATCATCTGCACCAATTTCTCATCATCTGTTGAGACTCCAACTGATACATTTCATTCCCATGTGGGCTTCTGAGCTTTATACTATTAGAGACAATGCTTTAATGTATGTAACCATAGCAGTTTACATATCTTAGGTTACAAGATACATTTTTACTAGCATCATGATTAGGGTAAACACATTTTTATTCTCTAGAACCCTTGATGTTTGTATTCTTAATTCTATCTTTCTAGTTTCCTGGTAAACTATAGGATGATATTTTTATCATTTTTAAATTATATATTTTGGAATTTTAAATAAACTTCATACTAATTTGATTTCAAGCAGGAGTTTTACCTCGTCTCCCCCAGATTTTATTAGAGCAGTGTGATTTCTTCTTGTCCTCATCTTTTCTGGGGATTTGCTTGTTCTCATGATACTGGATCTCAAAATTGCTAATTCTAGCTAAGCAAGTGCTCACTTGAGATTCATGACAAATAATGACATACATTTATTATTTATTTATTTATTTATTTATTTATTTATTTATTTATTTATTTTTGTCTTTCCAGTTGTCCTGGAACTCATCCTGTAGAACAAGCTGCCTTGAACTCACAAAGAGCCGCCCGCCACTGCCTCCCTAGAGCTAGGACAAAGCTGCACGCCACCATGCTGGCTATTTATTTTGTTTATGAGACCTTCGTTGCTGGCACATAAGTCTACGTAATATAACTTGGTGTGCTGATATTTTCTTACCAGTATACATCCTGCACTGACCTTATACTTAGTGCATGCCCACTAGGTGTAAAGATACTTTGAGTTTCTCTGAGGGATGTGGAGTGAATAAGAGATACCTACTTTGTAAAGAATTTCACAATTTGTTGAGCAAGCTGCTTTGGAAAAGAAAATCCATTAGCCAAACTAGTTACAACTAAAGCCAAATTAAACAATGTACTGAGTAAATGAGAACATGAGAAAAAATATTCATAGAAAGATGGAACTTGAATTTCATTTTAATCAAGGATGTGCAGTAATTGGGTGAGACGAAAGGAGTTTGAGCAAATGCCTGAAGCAAGAGAGTCACAGATGTGCAAGCCAGAGCAGCCGGCACACTGGTGGGAGGGCACGTTACGTAAAGGGCCCACCTGGAGATAAATTTTAGAAAAGAGGTTGGGTTAGGGTATAGTGGGTTCGGAATACTAAAGTTTTAGAATTTTTGGTTGGAAAGCAAGAGGCTGGGGGGAGGGCGGGAGGAGGATGTGGTTTATTTTGTGACGTTTGCTATCGCAGAGAGTACTACTTTGTGTAACTTTATTAGTATCATAAAAACTAACTGTCCAATTATTTTGTGCACAGCACTCTCAGCATTGAACTAGGTCTTTTCATGTCCAGCCAGTATAATTATGAAGAGTTAGGTGTGGGATATTATTCTTATTTTACAGATGAAATGTATGAGGCTCTGAAAGTGAGGGTAATCTGGCGATGCTGTAAATATAAGTTAGGACAGAAATCAGAACTGTTGGCAGAAGAATCAAGATCATGGACTTAACTTTTCTTTCTTCTATATAGTTAAATTCTTAAATTTACTCCAAAAATAATATGTAATTCATGGTCATACTGGCAAATTACTTCAGAAAATTATGAAGACCCTGAAAAGTGAAAGGTTAGTTTGAAACTGCGTTAAAAAAATAAAGGAAGGAACAAAGAGAGAAAAGAAAGGAAACTAATAGTCCAACAATGATTCAGTTGAATAGCCTGCCAGTAAAGATGGGTGCTCAGTTGGAACTGCACGTCTGGAGGTGTTTATCCTACCACTAGGAGAGGAGCCACAATGTAAGAGCTAGAGGGGCTGATTAAGGTATTCCAGTGTGCATGGCAAAAGTCCGTTTCCCTGCATCTGCCTGCATCTGCCTCTCAAATGCTGGATTAAGGGCATGCACCACCTGGCAGCAGGTTTTATCATTTTCTACCACCTACCAGTTTCCTCCAAACACAATGTCATTTCCCTTGAGTTCCCATCGTCCTTCATATTCCTGCAATGAGCCTTTACATTTATCTCCTCCCAAACACAACTATCATCGTTCATTTATATCACTTGTATTCTGATACTTATATCCAATTATACACAGAACCACTTGAATCAGAGCCTGAAATTCAAGGAAGAGATTCAAGAACACTGAAGGTCGAATTTATTCCTACCTTTGAAAGCACTTAGAGCAGCAACTTTTTAATGGTTTTAAAGTAGTGAGTTTAGCAGGCTCTGAGAGAGCAGTATGCTTTAGTAGGCATTACTCTTTCAGCTATTCCCAATGGGTTTTATACATATAGTTGTGAAGAATACATACCCACAGTGAGTAATCTTGTTTTAATTAACACCAAAGAAAATAACGCTGGCTGGCATGACAAACTATTTCAGTTTTCTTTTTTTAGCTGTGTCAGTTTGCCATTTTAGAAGGTGGTGAGCAGGGCCATAAAACCCATCCTCTCTCCACCCCCAGCTTCCTCAGAAGAATGAAATGGGCCAGTTATTCAAAGATCACATGTACATAATACTCACATTTTGTAGCCATCAAATTTTCCAAAGACTGTGCCCATCCTAACACTTCCTCCAAAGTAAGGCTTGAAAAGAAACAAAAAGCACTGATTGGGCTAAATTATTCTCCAAGTTTTGCTGAGCCAAATACATCTATGTTATCTTGAAAATAAGAGCAAAATGGAATTCTACTCCCCAGTTTCTTATCCTTTTTAATTTTTATTTTTTGCTTCTAAAGTATGAAAATTATAAGAAAGTTTGTAGTTGCAAATAGAATCATTATTAAGAAGATAGGGGCATAGTTCTACCTTCAATCATCCTTCATTTCCAATTTGCAGTGTGGGTGCCCAAAGCCAGAAAAAAATGATTATATAAAATTTTACTTGGGAACTGAACACTTATGTGTCCAAGAAAACGACTATATGATCCAGCAGTCTCACTGCTGTCTTCATAGCCAAAGGAACTGAGATCTGTAGGTCAAATAAACAGCAGCACTTGAGGTTCTTCACATTACTCTCAATAGACAAGATAAAGAACGAACCTAGGTGTCCAGAACCAGATAAATCAGGAAAGAAAATGTGATTGATATATGTCTATATGTATTCAGAATGAAAATTTTAACCATAAAAAGAATTAAATTCTGTTATTTGTAGGAAATGGGTATACCTGGAAGTGATTATGTATTTAGATTATAGCTAGATATTATATTGGTTTAGGAAAGTGACAGCAGTAGGTTCTCTTCTAGGCTCTACGCCCTGCCCAGCCACTGGCAGTCGGCTAGGATTACAGCACCAGGTGTGCTGTTATTGATCAGGCTTTAAGTCCATTTAGACAGATGTTGGTTACTCCCAATATATAAGTGCAAGTATTACACTATTAGGGATATTTTGTTGCACCGAGCATTGCTGTGATTCTTAAGATTTACAGGTGGGAAGGGCTATTTGGTTGCTCTTCTCCCTTTGAAGCTTACAACTATGAGATAGTCCTCAGGGACATGGCTTCCAGGTCAGTTCCAGCTGGTTTCCTCCAAGTCATGTGTCTGATGTGGTGTCTTCAACAATAGAATCTACCTTCAAGTTCTGGGAGGCAACCAAGGCTGATGGTCAGAGCCTATATCACATTGCGAGTCTCGTGGACTGCCCTGGCAAACAATTGAAGGAAGGTTTCCCATGCCTTGTATTGGGGTTTTTGTTAGATAACCTATGTCTATACACACACACACATGCAAACACACACACAACTATATGCATATATATTTGTATATGATTTGTAGTTGTATATATAAGCTTTAGTAAAATAATACATTTCTCTATGGCTTTTTCAGATATCCTTATTATTAATTTCTCCTTCCTCATTCTCTTTCTATAGTCTCTCTCTGTGGCTACACACACAAACACACACACACATACACACACACACACACAGGCACTTTCTATCTTATGTATTTTTAAGTAAGCTTACAAAATAATACCATTCCCTACAAATTTTTCAGATATCCTTATTTTTATTAATCTCTCCTTTTTCTCCCTTCCTACTCTCCCTCTCCATTTTTTTTTATTGATTTAAGTTCTATTTATCTGATACAGGTATAACTACTCTTTCTTGGTTTTGCTTTCCATTTACACGGTTTAACTTTTTCTTCTTTCACTTTCAGTTTTACATTACATTACCAGTCATTACTGGTGAAGTAACTTTCTCGAATGCAGCATATTGTTGAGTTTAGCTTGTTGTGTTCATTAGCTATTGATCCAGTCTACATCACTTGATGGGAGGATTTAATCTGTTCATATTTAACATTGTTAATGATAATTAAGATATACTCTTTTTATTCTATGTTTTCTGATTGATTTGTGCATCTTTTCCTTCTCTTCCTCTTCATTTTAAGGGTTTGTTGCTTTTCTGTGCAGGTAACATTCAATTCTCTCCTCTGAGGTTTATATTTCTGTTCTACTGTTATTTTTTTAGTTTTGTATGCTTTTACGATGATAGTTATTATCCCTTTGCTTCTAGAAATGCTTCCTTGAACATTAATTGTAATGTTCATAAAATGCTGATGAACTTCTTTAGTTTTTGGTTTATTTTGATGTCTTTATTTCTCTTTTATTTCTGAAGGGTAGTTGTTCTGAGTATAGTATTTTGAGTGAACTTTTTTCTTTCAAAACTTTGAATATATCATCTCATTCTCTTCTGGCCTGCAAGATTTCTGTTGATAAATTTCCTGTTAGTTGCCAGGGGTGGGTGTGGTGGTACACACCTTTAATCCAAGCACTTAGGAAGCAGAGGCAGGGACATCTATGTGAGTTTAAGACCAGCTTGGTCTACATAGTGAATTCTAGGCCAGCTGGAGTTACAGGAAGACCCTGTCTCAAAAAGACCAACACCCCCCCTTTTTTTTTTTTTTTTTTTTTTTTTGTTTTTTTTTTTATTTGTTTTTTTTTTTTTTTCTTTTTTTTTTTTTTTTTTTTTTTTTTTTATAAATTACTTTTAGTGGTGCTGGGGTTGGTTACTCTAGGCCTTGCATGTAATAGGTGAGAACTCCATCACTCAAGCTTCTGAGCCAGCTGTCTTGCTATTTAGGGAATTCTCTGTTAATTTTGGCAGTTTGATTATAATATCCTCTGCTACAGAGAGGGAAGCACAACAGACTTCTTTGTCAGACATTTTCTAATCTCTATTCTTTCATCTTCTTATTTCCCACATCACAATGTAGGTCAGGTATTTCCTGTATTATCTACCATGACTTTGTAACTGCTTTTGTTGAGGCCTCAAGTCCATGTTGCCAGCTCCAGTGGGCATTGTTCTGATGCAATTTTCACAAGTCTTTAACTCAGTTCATGGCTCCTTTCTTGAAAGAACTGTCTCCTTTGGCTCCCATGACAGTATATAGTCTTCTGGTATCCCTTTCATATCTACTGGCTCTTTCTCTTCCTGGGTTTGGGAATATTAGCACCATCTCTGGCTTTCTTCTTCTTTATGGGAATTCTTCTAGGGACCTCACGGGCTCACATTTTTTTGTGACCATATAGTCACATCTATATGCTAATTATTTATAATTTTATGTTTTTTTTTTTCCTGAGGTCTTGTCTCAGCTGGCTTATGCAATATTCTTCTAACTAGTTTCTCTGATTTTATTCTTTAGAAGAGAGCTGGGGAGAATCTTTTAGATATAGCGTATTTGGTTACCCTGTACTGTCAGTTTATTCCTGTGGCCTATAAGGCACTGTGCATGTACCATTATTGAATTTCCTTAAGACACTAACCTCACGTTTTCAAAGATGACTTTCTGCTACTTGGGATTTCCACCCAAAGCTCTCAGCACAGCTGTCAGCTTCTCATGATTCATCTCTTTATTCAAATTTTACTCCTCTTGACAGTTGTTCTCTCACTATTCTGTTGAATTATTCTTGCACCTGCCTTCCTTTCCATCTCACTTGTTTTTTTCAAGTCGCCACTTTGCAGAATTAATTCTTAGTTTGCTTGCTTGTTCTCTGTCTCTCCTCTAAGTGGAGTCTACAAACCGAGCATGTGTACACCACTTCCACCACATTGTCTCTTTCCTGGGATGCTCTGGCATGTATACAAGAGCAGGCCAGTCATCCATCTTCTGAGCATTATTTAATCTATCTATGTGCCTTCTGAATTTTCTGGGTTTTGGTTTTTTTTTTTTTTTAACTTTCAAGCTTGAAGAGTCCTTAGGCTTTGATTTTTAGTCCTTTATTCAAAAATATCACTTTGTGTATCTTTTCTACTTTTACTAATCTTATTTAGGGTCTATTTACCAGAAATATTCACAGAATTATGCTTAGAGTTTCCATTTTGATGAAACCTGATGCTTTGATAGTAATTTTGGTGGCAGTGCGAAAGATGTCTGTATCATTTAAGGGAAAATTGTAGATAAGTCTCAGGTAGTTTCATGGAAAGTCAAAAAAATTTTCCTGTCACATTTATACTCTTATCATTACTAATATGTCTGTTTGAAGAAAATTATTTTCAAAATTTAGGATGTTTGGAAACGTGAAGTCTTTTTTTATCATCCATAGACTTGGGAAAAATTTCAGGGTATTTTCTGCATCATTCATTGTGGAGATTTTTAAATGATACTGGTTTTTATGTTAAATGCCAAAGAATTATATATGCTATATTTATCTCTACTGGTCTTACTTTTAACATAGTTTTTTTTTTTTTATCTTTAAATGACTGTCAGTCAGTCCCTTATGTGGCCATAGGTAAAAACTTTTATCAAAAGATACTATTTTTTAAGTATTTTTTATTGCCTCTGAAATTCCATTTGAGGTGCTCCCATAGTAACTTTTCTGTCTTATCCCAGTGTCCCATAATTGGTCGTATTCCTAGTTCTTTCTAAAGGGCTTTCAGGGTTATTTTTCCCCTACAGAATTTTATATGCCTCTTAGGCACATGGAACTTTTTTTCCCCAGGTATCCTACCTTATAACTAAGACATGGTTAATATGTATCCAATAAGTGAATATTGAACAAATTCACACATTAGTGTGAATATTTAAAAATAATCTTATATTTTGAAAATTTGTTTTCCAGGAATGTATGGCTCACATCTAGACTATGTTAGGTTATAAGCATTCTTAATTTTGAATTAACATCTGAATTTTGCCATAGTTTTCTTCTCAACTAGATGATCTTTTGTCATCCCCACCTTCCTCAAAACCCTTGAATTTAATTGCATTGTGTTAACTGTGGTTATTACTTACTGGCTTCCCAACATACATCATCTGCACCAATTTCTCATCATCTGTTGAGACTCCAACTGATACATTTCATTCCCATGTGGGCTTCTGAGCTTTATACTATTAGAGACAATGCTTTAATGTATGTAACCATAGCAGTTTACATATCTTAGGTTACAAGATACATTTTTACTAGCATCATGATTAGGGTAAACACATTTTTATTCTCTAGAACCCTTGATGTTTGTATTCTTAATTCTATCTTTCTAGTTTCCTGGTAATATCTATAGGATGATATTTTTATCATTTTTAAATTATATGATTTTGGAATTTTAAATAAACTTCATACTAATTTGATTTCAAGCAGGAGTTTTACCTCGTCTCCCCCAGATTTTATTAGAGCAGTGTGATTTCTTCTTGTCCTCATCTTTTCTGGGGATTTGCTTGTTCTCATGATACTGGATCTCAAAATTGCTAATTCTAGCTAAGCAAGTGCTCACTTGAGATTCATGACAAATAATGACATACATTTATTTATTTATTTATTTATTTATTTATTTATTTATTTATTTATTTATTTTTGTCTTTTCCAGTTGTCCTGGAACTCACTCTGTAGAACAAGCTGACCTTGAACTCACAAAGATCCGCCCGCCACTGCCTCCCTAGAGCTAGGACTAAAGCTGCACGCCACCATGCCTGGCTATTTATTTTGTTTATGAGACCTTCGTTGCTGGCACATAAGTCTACGTAATATCACTTGGTGTGCTGATATTTTCTTACCAGTATACATCCTGCACTGACCTTATACTTAGTGCATGCCCACTAGGTGTAAAGATACTTTGAGTTTCTCTGAGGGATGTGGAGTGAATAAGAGATACCTACTTTGTAAAGAATTTCACAATTTGTTGAGCAAGCTGCTTTGGAAAAGAAAATCCATTAGCCAAACTAGTTACAACTAAAGCCAAATTAAACAATGATACTAGTAAATGAGAACAGGAAGAAAAATATTTCATAGAAAAGATGGAACTTGAATTTCATTTTACATCAAGGATGTGCAGAATTGGGTGAGACGAAAGGAGTTTGAGCAAATGCCTGAAGCAAGAGAGTCACAGATGTGCAAGCCAGAGCAGCCGGCACACTGGTGGGAGGGCACGTTACGTAAAGGGCCCACCTGGAGATAAATTTTAGAAAAGAGGTTGGGTTAGGGTATAGTGGGTTCTGAATACTAAAGTTTTAGAATTTTTGGTTGGAAGCAGAGGCTGGGGGGAGGGCGGGAGGAAGGATTGCTATCCAGAGAGTACTACTTGTGTACTTTATTGCTAATAAAAAATAACTGCCAATTATTTTGTGCACAGCCACTCTCAGGCATTGAACTAGGTCTTTTATGTCCAGCCAGTATAATTATGAAGAGTAGGTGGGGATATTATTCTTATTTTACAGATGAAATGTATGAGGCTCTGAAAGTGAGGGTAATCTGGCGATGCTGTAAATATAAGTTAGGACAGAAATCAGAACTGTTGGCAGAAGAATCAAGATCATGGACTTAACTTTTCTTTCTTCTATATAGTTAAATTCTTAAATTTACTCCAAAAATAATATGTAATTCATGGTCATACTGGCAAATTACTTCAGAAAATTATGAAGACCCTGAAAAGTGAAAGGTATAGTTTGAAACTGCGTTAAAAAAATAAAGGAAGGAACAAAGAGAGAAAAGAAAAGAAACTATAGTCCACAATTATTCAGTTGAATAGCCTGCCAGTAAAGATGGGTGCTCAGTTGGAACTGCACGTCTGGAGGTGTTTATCCTACCACTAGGAGAGGAGCCACAATGTAAGAGCTAGAGGGGCTGATTAAGGTATTCCAGTGTGCATGGCAAAAGTCCGTTTCCCTGCATCTGCCTGCATCTGCCTCTCAAATGCTGGGATTAAGGGCATGCACCACCATGGCTAGCAGGTTTTATCATTTTCTACCACCTACCAGTTTCCTCCAAACACAATGTCATTTCCCTTGAGTTCCCATCGTCCTTCATATTCCTGCAATGAGCCTTTACATTTATCTCCTCCCAAACACAACTATCATCGTTCATTTATATCACTTGTATTCTGATACTTATATCCAATTATACACAGAACCACTTGAATCAGAGCCTGAAATTCAAGGAAGAGATTCAAGAACACTGAAGGTCGAATTTATTCCTACCTTTGAAAGCACTTAGAGCAGCAACTTTTTAATGGTTTTAAAGTAGTGAGTTTAGCAGGCTCTGAGAGAGCAGTATGCTTTAGTAGGCATTACTCTTTCAGCTATTCCCAATGGGTTTTATACATATAGTTGTGAAGAATAAATACCCACAGTGAGTAATCTTGTTTTAATTAACACCAAAGAAAATAACGCTGGCTGGCATGACAAACTATTTTCAGGTTTTCTTTTTTTAGCTGTGTCAGTTGCCATTTTAGAAGGTGGTGAGCAGGGCCATAAAACCCATCCTCTCTCCACCCCCAGCTTCCTCAGAAGAATGAAATGGGCCAGTTATTCAAAGATCACATGTACATAATACTCACATTTTGTAGCCATCAAATTTTCCAAAGACTGTGCCCATCCTAACACTTCCTCCAAAGTAAGGCTTGAAAAGAAACAAAAAGCACTGATTGGGCTAAATTATTCTCCAAGTTTTGCTGAGCCAAATACATCTATGTTATCTTGAAAATAAGAGCAAAATGGAATTCTACTCCCCAGTTCTCTTACCTTTTATATTTTATTTTTGCTTCTAAAGTATGAAAATTATAAGAAGTTTGTAGTTGCAAATATGAATCAATTATTAGAAGATAGGGGCAATAGTTCTACAATCTCATTTCCAATTTTCAGTGTGTGCCTTTAATCCCAGCACTTGGGACACAGAGGAGGCAGAAAGATCTCTGTGATATCAAGGCCAACCTGGTCTACATATGGATTTCCAGGCCAGCTGAGGCTACAGGGAGACTCTGTATCTAAAGCAAACCAAATCAAACCAAGACAATAAAAAATTCAGCCTAAATGTCGCCAAACTTGCGTGCACACATAGCCATGGCAGTTTTACAGATCAGCAGAAATAAATTGAAAGGACTGGCACAGATGGGCAGGTTGCTTTGACTGGTTTGTGCCTCGTGTTTTTCTGCCACCAGCCACATGTCCGCCTATGCAATGGGATTTAGGGTTTATCTGCCAAATTTATGTGCACGTTTTAAGATAAAAGTGTATATTATTCTTGTATTTTCTTATTTGCTATAATTTTTTTCATTTTGAGGGTTTTACATTTTATTTATTTTTTTAATTTTTTTTAATGTGTATGAATGTACTGTCTGCATGTAGGTTTGTGCACCCGTGTCGTGCAATGCCACGGAGGTCAGAAGAGGGTGTCGGATTCCCCTGGAACTGGAGTTAAAGACGGTTCTCGGCTGCCATGTGGGTGCTGGGGATGGAACCCGGGTCCTCTGCAAGAGCAGTCGGCGCTCTTAACTGCTAGGCTATCTCTCCAGCCTTATCTTTATTTTATATGCATATCTTGTCTGCTTGTCATGCAATGTCTGAGGAGGCCATGAGGGAGCTTTGGAGCTCTTGGAACGGGAGTTATGGAGGATTGCTAGTCACTGTGTGGATGCTAGGAATTAAAACTGGGTCCTCTGCCAGAGCAGCCAGTGCTTTTAACCACTGAGCCATCTCTCCAGCCCTGAGAGTTTTAACTTTAATACAAGTGTAATATGTCAAGTTACAGTTGATCTGAACAGTCTAAAACCCACATTTCAAAGATCTCTGTGAAAGATGCTGGCTTTAAGGCTCCATTCTGTTTATATTGGTACAGTTCATGAGATGTATTGGCAAGTGACAGTATACCCCCAACACACACAACATCATTCTCCCTGTATTAAAGCAGTTAATGCATTTGTTTCAGCTCCTGCTGCATTTGTAGTTTTCCTGATGTTAGCATTGGTATAATCTAAGATGCTGAAGGTGCAGAGTCTACTGCTCTCCTATTACAGCCAGCCCGAATGTTAATTCTCAAGGAGTGACCATCAGCATTAGTGTGGTTTTACCAGTTAAAGAAGCTCAAAAATAACCCACGTGTAAAATGGAAAAATATTAGGACTCACATCTCTACATCTCTCTCTCTCTTTTTTTTTCCACTCCGGGAACATATTTACTTCAGGAATTGCCAGGACTGACTGACTACCTGTTGGCACATGGTAGGGTAGCCAACAAAATGGCGACTGAGCACACCCCTTTATAGCCACAGGGTGGAATGGGACCTTAGGTACAGGGGAAGAGGTCATCAGATTGACAGCCTCTGGAGGAAGTAGACATCTCTGTGTGTCCCTTGGAATTCTGGGAAACCTAGACCTAACATTCCAGGGAAGCCACATGTCTCTTGTTTTCTAACAGTTCCGATGGGTCCTGCCAGTTCAGGTGGACTTTTGCATTATCGCTGAGGCTTAATAGTGTGCTGTGTTAAGAGTGTTTTCAGAACAAATATATAAGCTGTGAAACATTTCCACGAAATTATTCCTGACTCGCTGTGCTTTTCTCTTATTAGAACTTTAGAAAGAACAACCTAAAATAACCTTTTTAATCTAGTGAAGTGGAAAGTAATGAGGCAGATTTCTCACGCACCCTTCTGTTCCATTGAGTCCCACTATATAGGAAAGAATAAAATCTACAGTGAGGGGAGACGCCATCATTGGGTTGGATAATTGTTGTGAGGAGAATTCCTTTGCCCATGAAACTTATTAAACTTATGGATATAGGTCATGGTTGGAATTATTAATGCTTTTTGAAATTCGTTTTTGCATTTAATTATTTTCTGTCTCACAGTTTTCATGATGACCGTGACTTCCCGGATGGTTTCCTCAGAATAAGCTGAAGCGCCTTTGTCCCCACTGACTATCCTGGGCTATGCTCTCCAGTTTCCTGCCTCCTCCCTTCTATGATCACGTGAACAGTGAACAGCAATCAGACATGGGGAAATTTTGAGACCCATGACATTGGGACAGAGAAATGAAGAATGCTTAGAGTCTAAGCGTGGAGGCTTCCAATCCCAGTGCTGTACTTAACAGGTTCAGTCTTAAAGAACTGAACATCTCTCAAGCCTTAACTTCATCATCTCTGTTGGACAAAGTCACCCTGAATACAAAATGTCTATCAAGTGACTTTTCAAGCATCCTTCCATAACTGTGAATCCATTTTCCTGACCTCCTCTTTCCCTCATTGAGAATCTACAAGGTAGAGAGTAAGAATGCAGTAAGAATGCTAAGCTCTGGTGCTGATAGCACATAGGGATCCTCACATGAAGCCTGATGTCAATCAGTGTGTTACATCTTTCTCCTCGGGTATACCCCCACGCTTCACCAGCTTCAAATGGTCATTTAGAACACCAAGGTCTGGGTCTCTCTGAAGCTCCCTTTTTGCCAAGCAGTAGTTCGTGACCATTTTGAGACATTTCCTACTTCAGTGAGGGAGCACGAAGGCCATGGGCTCTGACCTACAAGGATATGCAATCAGAACTTCAGTCTCAATTTGGCCTAGGTTGGGCACTTGTGATTGACCTTATCTGGATCTTCATTTTCATTCTCATCAAAAGGCTGCATTTTTATAGTAAAACTAATCCCAATTGCCTGGGAGGCTTAGACAGAAGGATCACAAGTCTGAGGGTAGCCTGAGTTCTATTGCCAGATCCTGTAGTCACCAAGCAACCAGGCAACAAGTTTCCCTGACCTCAAGAGCCTGAGAGGCTTTTAGTCTTACAGACTCCATCTAGGAATGAGGTGTCTGGCACTCATATAAGGAAGGTTTGAATTGTGAAAATACTATGGATTAAAAAAAAATCACTCTAAGTATTGTAAAACATTTTTATAAAAAGAATGTAATAGACTTTTTAAAAACATGAAAGTTGCTGAATTCCGAAGTGTAGAGCGTGAATAATAGAAATGGAATCTTTGTGTAGTGCATGATTGGTCCTTGGGTGGAATTACTCGTGTGTAAATGTAAGTTTTACTTTCTGAGAGAAATCTATTAAGGGCACAGTTAAATAGGCATGTGCCTGTTTATCTCTGATTAAAAGGTATTTGAAATGGTCATGGGATTTAAAAGCTACTTACTTGGAAGGGAGGTGCTTAGATTCATCTCTGCACACCTTACAAATCCAACAGACACGCCTGCTCATTTTTTCTAAAAAAAAGCATATGGATGTATAATTTAGTCATATAAAATAACTATTTGGTAGAGTCAATTTTTAAAGAACATATAAAATTATAAATCATGAGAAGATAAAGATGAAAACTCAAAGTAAATGTAAGACTGCCACTATGGGGGGTCATGAGGAAAGGGGAATAAAGCAATTCACTTCATAAATATTTCCCAAGAATATAGGTGATTATATTTTTAAGTGACTTTAGAATTCCCCTTTCCCACCAATTCATTAATAATAGGGTTTTAAAAATACAGAACTCTGAAAGATGGCTTTTAGTTAGAGCCCACTGACAATGAATTCATTAACTTGTAAGTCTTCCTTTTTGGGACAATTTTGTAATTTTAGAAAGTTCTCTAAATATACTGAGGGAAAATTGCCTCTTTGTAATCAGCTAAATGAAGCAGTGTAAGTAGTCAAAAACTCCTTGAGAACAAATTCTGCTATATTATATATTAAGTATACTATTATATATATATATATATATCAATTTTTAGTCCATTTTTGTGCATTGTGAGTGTGACTTTGAAAATCTGATCCAGTTCATACTTGCTGAGTGAGTGCGTGTGTGTGTGTGTGTGTGTGTGTGTGTGTGTGTGCGTGTGTGTATCAAGACATGACACAGTGAGTTTTTAACTCAGGACTTTGAGAAAGCAGCTCAACTTTATTAGGAATAATAAAATCCATGCCTTATATAAAAGCTGGAAATAGTGGGGGCTGGAGAGATGCCTAGCGGTTAAGAGCACCGACTGCTCTTGCAGAGGACCTGGGTTCGATCCCCAGCACCCACATGGCGGCTGAGAACCATCTGTAACTCCAATTCCAGGAGAACTCCAGTTCCAGGGGAATCTGACACCCTCTTCTGACCTCCGTGGCATCGAACGACACGGGTGCCCAAACCTACATGCAGACAGTACACTCATACACATAAAAATAAATAAATAAAATAAAAAAGCTGGAAATAGTTTGGTAACTATACATAAATAGTTATATGAAGTGAATTATTGAGGATCAATGGTGGGTTTTTATGAGTACTGATTCATTCAAAACCTCTAGTGAGACCCTCCCTTTGGTCAAGCTGTTAGTAGCAGTTCTCCTCTTCCTGTCCACACTGGTAAGCAAGTAAAAAACATGAAGTGACATTTTGGTAAGGAGATACAGAGGTTATGTGTGCAGTGCCTATAAGAGGAGACCTGAGCCAGTCTTGAGAGCAGTTACTGCAACCATCCCAATAGTGTACTATTCGAGTTGGAGCCAAGTTGTGTGCAGAGAAATACGGCATGGAGGGGCTTCTTGGGCAAGTGTTAGGATGTAATGTTGAAAAAAGGTATTATCTAGAGTGAGACAGGTGGAGCTAGTCAGAGAAAAGGCTGAAGAGTTAAGATCGAGCCAATAATCATGTTCAAAAATATTCGCTGCATCAAGGAAGTGGTGGGAGATGATGGTGTTAGGATGAGCTGGTGCCAGGCACAATAGGCCATCTAGACTACTGGTTTCATATGGAGTTGGAAAGCTATTGAAGAATTTTAAATGAAGAACAAGCATGCTGTCATTTGAAATTGGTTTTGTGACTAGAGTGGATTTTTATCTGGCTAGAGTGGAACTGGGATATCAATTGGGAGGTGATTCTAGGTATCCACATAAGCAGTGACAGTGGACCTGGAGGGTGGAGAACAGACTGTACAGATTTTGGAGGAAGGACTGTCAGCTTGGTGGTATGCTGAATGTAGATGGGCATAAGTTTAGCTGAGAGATTTAACTTTAAAGCAAAGTTAGGCATTTTTCAAAAATACATGGGAGAAGCCAAAGTACAATAAGATGCCTTGGAAGAGTGTGCACTGAGAAAAGAGCTCAAGATGAGTGACAGATATATACACATCTCAGAAAGACTGTGAAAGACAACTGTACCAGACAGAAACCAGAGTAAGATGGTATTTTAGGAGCCAAAGGATGTGCTTATTGAAAGGAACAAGCAAGCTGTTTGGTGTTAAGGCTGGAAAGACATTACGAGAGCAAAGGATTTAAAGATGTTGCCATATTTATCAGCAAGAATGTTGCTAATGGCCTCAATAAGTACAGTTTCTATCCTTCTCTCTCCCCTCTTTCATCTTTTGTGAAATAATGATATAGTAGGAACACAGCGATAGGACTCTGCCCTTTGACCATTCTAGTTTGCATATACTGTATGTGCCATTAGAGTCTGTAGTGACATCTGACTATAGCAAGCAGTAGTCACAGATAGAGATAGAAGACAGAATAGAAGGAGCATAGAGATAGAAGACAGATGAGAAGGAGCAGAGATGAATAGAACAAATGTGCAACTGAATAGATATACATGAAGGAACAAAATGGAAGGGAAGAGATGGATTGATTAACAAAATCTCTTCTGATTGAAACTACAGTGGCTTAAGAAGAAGGGAGAGTTTATTAAACTCATTTTATTAAACAGGCATATGATGTTTATACAGCTAGATTCTGGATGAACTTAAATACAAGACTAAACTTTGGATTCTACATTTTTGATAATAGTAATTCATTAAAGTTTTTAAATTGCAATGTGATGAAAATAAGTCTTTCTGGAAAGATAAATCTGACTGAAAAAGATTAACATTGAAACAGTTGAGGCCAAAGAATGGATGTACTGACTGTCTATAATGATCCTGTGTGTAGCTGGGCACTGGACTGTGTAATAGTAATTCAAAATTCAGTACTTCTCTGATCATCCCTATGAAGCAGTAGCCCAATACCACTTGCTTATTCTTTAACATTTCCTCTGTTAGTATAGCTATCCATCCTTGTTTCCTGCTGGGACTCAATTTCTTCTTGAACAATAACATTTGTGTTTCATTTTCTTTTCATTTGATCTACTGAGGTTCTGTGTACATGCTTTCATATTTTTGATAATCTCTGTAATTACAATGGACTTATTAGACAAAACCACAAAATTCAGTATGCAACACTCACTGAGGTCAGTACAGTGAAGGTGATTTCTAGATATGCAAGTGTTTAGGGGGTTCCCAGAGCTCTGTCAGGAACATATTCAAATAGTTTTGGGCTCTGAAACTAGACAGACACACACTTGAGTCCAGGCATTTATTAGCTGTGTGACTTTGGGCATGTTAATTTACCTCTCCGATTACCTATTTCTTTTAGTCTGAAATGGAACAATGAAGACTAGAAAAAAAGATGTATGCAAAAACTTTCTGCTCCTGTTAATCTGATCTTTAACTTCTTGTGCTCTGTTGCTTATGAAATATTTCCTAAACCCTTCTGTAGGAAGGAAATACACATCTATCAGACTGTATTCCTTCCTCTTTTTGAAATTTTAGTCCACATGTTCACTTTTGCTCATTGAGGCTGCTCATTCTTCAACACATGAAATATATTATCTGCAAATCCCTCATTTTTTTCTTCTTGTTCTCGCTACGTCATTTCTGTTCTTCACTGTTTTAGAGACTAGGCCCCAAACTGGGTTAAGATAATTAGTTATAGGTATTCAGAAAACTCCAGGCATGTGTGCCATTCTGAAGGGCAGGGCCAGAATTTCGAGTGTTAGAAGAAAGCAATGTCTCCAGAATGGTGGGGTGTAGGTTGTCCCCTCTACAGAGATGCATGGTCCAGAGGGAGAGAAGGAATTGAGATCCATGCAGATATCCTTGTCAGGCTATAGGACCTCAAGAAGATGTTTGTCCATGTGGTGGCCCTGCTTTTTGTATTCCCAGCAAAGCTCTATCTAGACCAATGGTATACTTGTGCTCAGGTACATGACTGATGAAGAAGATGGTTCTCCGATACAACTCTTTCATTAGTTGGGCAACAGTGAAAAAGACTGAAATGTAAATATATATATATATGTGTGTGTGTGTGTGGGTATGTGCGTGTGTGTATGAGTGTACTGTCTACGTGTAGGTTTGTGCACCCGTGTCTTACAATGCCGTAAAGGTCAGAAGAGGGTGTCAGAGTCCCCGGGAACTGGACTTAAAGACGGTTCTCAGCCACCGTGGGGGTGCTTGGGAATGGAACCAGGGTCCTCTGCAAGAGCAGTCGGCACTATTAACCGCTAGGCCATCTCTCCAGCCCCATATGTATATTAATACATACAAATGTTATTTATAGTTCTGATTCATCTAATCCTGCTGGACTATAAGTCATCTCAAATATTATTCAATAAACATGTAGAAGCAGTTTTTTTTTTATGTTGTTCAATATTCTAAATCACATTCAACAGATTTATTAGATTACAGAATACAAATAGAATACAATGTCATCAAAGGACCAACAGCTAAATTGCAGAAATGTTAGTGAAATAATTATATATAAGATATATCATGCATAGAATAGATAGACCACAGAGTTGTTTGTGTTCTCTGAAGTACTATGGTTTTTCATAGCCCTGAAATTGGGGACTTGCTGGACGTTTTCTTGGTGACTGCACTTTTGATGCTTAGCTCTGCCCCACACTTTGGGTCCTCTAAGCCCAGTAAGATTCCAGAACCCAAGGTCCACATACATGTCTATTCTTTTTATTCCTGTTACTACTGGACTCATGACCAACATATACTGGTGCTTTGCCGGAATGAAGGGCACGTTTGTATCCTCCTAATGCTGTCTACATTAAAACAAAGAGTTAAATCCACAAATATTTCATTCCAAATTAAAAGGTTTTAATCCCATTTACAATCTCTTCTGACAAAAACATTCATAAAATGATAGGAATAAGAACACACGAGACTTAAATCTGAAGAAAAAGACTAGAGTAAAAAAGAAAACAGCAAAATATTTCAAAATAATTTTGGAAGATAGAAAACAGATGGAGTGGTAGAAGTTAAAATTCTCATACCTCTAAAACGAGAAGAGCAAATTCAGACGTGGGAATTTCATTTGACCAAATGAAGAGCATATAATTCACAGTCTGAGGATGAAGAATTTCCAAAGTAAGTACTTCCAACATACTTCTAATGAAAAAAATAGCTACGATCCTTCATGCAATGTTATTTATCATAAAGTCATACATCTCCATCTCTATACTCAACCAAAACACAGATGCCAGATTCAAATTCTTATTTATTTATTGGTCTTTTTGAGACAGGGTCTCCCTGTAGCTCTAGCTGGCCTGGAACTCACTCTGTAGACCAGGCTGGCCTTGAACTCACAGAGATCCACCCGGCTCTGCCTCCCCAGTGCTAGGATTAGAGTTGTGCGCTACTACGTCTGGCCAAATTCACATTTATAATTGGGGAATTTTACAAAATAGTGTTAGTATTCTCAAAGTGGTAGGTTCTAATTTTTAATTTTTAAAAAGATTCGTTTCTAACTTTTACGTGTGTGAATGTTATGCCTGCATGTATGTAAGTGCACCAGCCTCATGCAGTGCCTGTGGAGGGCAGAAGAATGCATCAGATTCCCTGGAACTTGAGTTACAGATGGTTGTTAGTCACCATGTGGGTGTTGGAATTTGAACCTGGGTTCTTTGCAAGAACAGTCAGTCCTCTTAACTGCTAAGCCATCTCTCCTGTGCCTGAATTTGAAAATTTTAAAATATTTTTATTGAAGTTTTGTGCATTTCATACATCAATTTTAAGTCCAATTTAAAGTTATTTCCCTTTCCATGCCCCCCACCCCACCTGAGTTCATGCATTTTTAAAAGAAGTGTAATAAGGATTTGCTTAATGTATCCTATTAATAAATTTAAATTTGTCTTTTAGATAAATCCAGTTAAGCATGCTTAGTTAAATTATATTCTTCAAATTAGAGTACAAGTGAAAAATAAAAATTATCCTCAAATACTCCCTAGAACTTCAATTCCATTTTAGCAAAATGAGAGTTCCCAGTTTAGAATGCCCTGAGCTGACATGCTGTAGGCCTGATTTATGCTGTGGATAAATTCACCAAGCTCCAAATCAGCAATAATACTTTTTCTCATGCTGGTATAATGATGCTGAAAATTCCATTAACCTAAGAATAAAGTAATGATAAAAATAAGAAGAAGCAGAAAGATTAGAGTGAGAATACATATTTGACCAGGGTTTCTATAAACACACTGCCTTGTTTTCATTTAATAACTTCAATTTTATCAATGTTGGGTTGTGTCTGTTCTCATTTTTGCTTATCTAGAATTTTGTCAATTAAATGAGTTATTATATAAACAACCACATAAAATATACTATATTTGTGTTTTTTCATTGATTATTTAGTCATCTCATGATTATTATATATTAATTTGTTTATAAATTTTATTTTTTGGTACTGCTCAAGAAATAAATGTATAGCCTTACAACATCTTAAGCATAATGTACTTAAAATACATTTTTGATCACTCTAATTGTTTTTCTTCCAATATTTTCTCCTGGTAATTATTTAAGAGAAGGAGAATAATTCATTGAGAGAGCCAGCATGATGGTGCATGCCTTTAATCCCAGCACTTGAGAAGCAGAGGCAGGCAGATCTCTGTGAATTCAAGGCCAGCCTGGTCTACATAGTGAGTTCTTGGAGAGTTGGGGCTACAGGGAGACCCTGTCTTAAAAAGCCAAAAAAAATTTGAGAGAACCATAGAGTAATTACAAATGTACTAGTGATGATATGAGTTGGAGATATTATATACTCTTGCATAGATTCACACTTCCTTCCTCATTTAAGTGAAATCTTAAAGTAAAATAAAAAAAATTTAAAAATTTACATTTTTAAATTTTGATAGCTCTTACAGGTAATAATTATAAGCTCTCTGTCCACACATCTGCCAAAAAGAATTACATGGCCCTCTCTTTCATCATCTTTTATTTTAGCATGATGAATAAGTTTTTAGAAAAATCTAGAGTACATTATGTTTTAGCCAGGTTTCATTGGCTATAGTACACAAAATTCCTGCCCTCTAAAAAGCTATGAATTTTATGATGTTTTCCTTAGATGTAGCATGAAGAATAAAGTTCATACCAAAGACAATCTACACCTGCAGTTAGCACACCAAACAAACTGATGGAACTAATACTTTAGTAATGGATGATTCCTTTCAAAAACAAATGATCCTAAACTTTCTGGTATTATATCTCCAGCAAAACACACACACACACACACACACACACACACACACACACACACACACGCACACACACACACACGCGCGCGCGAGAAGAGCACACTTTGAAACTGTGATGTATAATGTGTTGCTCAACTCCATTCAGGAGATTTATTTTGTATAGTGTCACTGTAAGTGGTGTGCCTAGAAAACCCAAGCCAGAACAGGAGTATATATTTACAGTTTTGTTGGCTTCTTAGAAATAAAAATACTCTTAACACTCTCACAGTTCCTGCTACTGAAATCAACATCCACTAGGCATTTATATCAAACCAAGATTTTTATACTTACCAACTCTTTTATTGAATTTCATCCTTGCAAGTATATCCCAGGGAGCAGTCTACTGTGCTAAATTTTATTTCTTCTTTGTTATGATCCTTTTGAAATCAGATTCTGAAATTTCATGAGACACCGAGCAGTTTATTTTTCCTGGCACGAAAACTATATTGTGTCTCTAAATTACCTTCTATGCCACTCTGGCCTGTGTGGTATGAACATTCTGGTTTTAGGACATTATCTATGCAAAAAGAGGATTTTTTTGAATATGGAAAGTAGTGCTGTGGGCTCACAATGCCTTGGTGATAAAGAGGTTTTATCTAACATTATCAGAGCATCTGACATGGCCAGATGGTTGGAAGCAGAAGCTCCGATGAATCTTCAACATTGTAGTCAAAAGTTCTTTTTCAAAACAATTAAATTTTCAAGTTTTTGGAACATGTATAACCTAAGGGAAAAACTTTTTTGAGCAAAGGATAGAGACCTGAGCAAGTAAGTAGGCTACCACTGCAAGCACTTGCTTTCAAGTGATGGGACCCACGGAAAACAGTCTGTTCACAGCCAAATAACTAACGGCAGGATTTAAAGGCTCTCTTTTCTGGTTAAATCGTTGATGCTCCTCCAACTGGTCCTTTAAGATAGGGTTTGGACTCTCCAAAGTTATTCAGTTTGCTAATATGCCTATCAAAATCTAGACTGAGCACAGTGCTTCAGATGACTTCTATGTAATGAATACAGATGGATGATGGTAGGTTTTTATCACCTTTGTCTTAGCTCTCTCTCTCTCTCTCTCTCTCTCTCTCTCTCTCTCTCTCTCTCTCTCTGTCTCTCTCTCTGTTTCTCTCAGAGGTGCTGGGAGCTGAGAAGTGCTGGAGTAAAGTAACCAGAGGATCAGGATGAGATTGAGAAAAAATTTAAGATAAAAAATAAAATACTTAGCAATGCAATAAAGTAGATTATTCTTATTTGTATTTAATGGCTTTGAGTTTCAAGCCCTCTGCCCCAATGGGATCCACGAAACCTAAGGGTAAGATTGGGACTAGCAAAGGCTGATAAGATAGTTAGAAGCTTGGCATGTGTAGCCAAGGTGCAGGAAGAAAGAGTGGTGCGTGGATGATTTGGGTGGAGAGGATGGTTTGTGGATAAAACTTATTTTCACTTCTGCCTAGCTGTCTGGCTTTCTCCTTTATCCCAGGAGGTTTCCATGTGGGAAACCTGGATTTATCAGGAAATTTCATGGGATTCAGGAACATTTCCTCTTCTTCATGATCTGGAGGTAAAGAACCAGCAGGAAATTTCTGGAAGTAAAGCCTTATAAGTGGAAGTTTCAAAGCCTACTCAAGAGAATCAAACATGGGCGTCTTGCTACAGAACAACAACTGGGTGTCATCAGGGGCTGTGAAACAAAGCCCCTGAAGAGTTCTGAGCACCAGAATAGGAGGTGGAGAGTGGTCCGGGAGAACTACATGTAGCATGTTCCCGGCAGCTCGCTAAGAATTTTCTGTGGTCCTGAAATAGACATATGCATGAACAGAACAGACATGAACAGAGTCGAAGCACTGTAGTTCTTGGCACACAGTGATTCAGAGCTGTCAGGTGAAGGCAGGTCATGGGAACATTGAGTTTATGTCAGTAAAGTTTGGAATTGCAATTCCACATTTTTTTAAGGAAGGTGAGGTCTTAATACTGCAATCAGCCATCCAAGCACTTTCTCTTTCAGTCAAGTTCACAGTAATGAAAGTTAAATGTGTACAGTTAAATATTATTTAATATTTTTCTATGGACCATTTAATGATATTGTACAGTTAGAATCAAAATGAATTTCACAAGAACAGAAATTTTAAGTGTTGTCATTTATAATAATTGTTGGTGGCTTATTGTTAAATCAAGCTACTGCTTTCAGTCCATTTTAGTGACATTAGGTACTTGTATGATACTCAGAGGGAGCACAGATACTGGTTAATATGAGGCTTGAGGTTACCTCCAGAGGGGTTCCAGGTTCCTGGGACCTTGAACAAACAGTTGAGCACCTGGCTGGAGCAGAAGCAGGTGAGAGTACAATTTGAAGTTTAGGGAAGTTTTCAGCAGCTCAGCACACCTGCTGCAGGAAGATGGGGCTTTTATGTCATATAGCTCAGGATTTTTGCTTATTTGCATGGAGTAGGCTGTTAACTTGTTCGGCTACATATAACTTCCTCCCTCCCATGTCTTATTAGCGTCCTAAATGGCCGTCCTGGCTGTGTGTTTTAGTATTATAATGAGCCATCGGTCCCCTTCTGACACCCTGCAATGCCACGGTGTCTGAGTCTGTGGCTGGATTCAGCCGACCTCAGCAGGGGTTTTCTAGCCTTCCCCTCTGCCAGCTTGTTTTTTCATATGCGAATTTTGAAAGGCTTCGTGCCACGCCTTCCAGACCTTGCTCCTGGCTCCGTTTTTGGCCTGGTTACTTTTCAGTGTAATCTAGAAGCAGGAGAAACTCTTAGACGGGGAAGTCAGTGAAATGTACCAGCTGGCAGCAACTGATGCCAATGTGAGGAGGAAGATTGGACTCTGAGCTCCGGTCCTGTGACTGTTACCCCCGTGGTAGTCTTTGCCCTCTCTGCCTGTATTTCCTCCCCGTGTCTTATTTTCAGAGAACAATCAATCCCTAGCTTTACAGATTCACTGCCTGCATGGCCTCCACTGTCACCCCAAGGCAGCCCATCTTCTGGTCTCACCTCCTCTGGTTTGTTGTTGAGTAGACACAATGTACTTTGGCTTCTGATTTGTGCAAACACAAAACATAGTGGCAACACCAGTTAGATCACTGGGTGTCCCAGATTATTGACTGCACAAAGTGCACTTAAACAGCAGTTAAAGCTACTACCAAGCTTATATGCATATACTCCTCCATTTAAAGAAAGACATAGCCATGAAGATAAATCACAATTCCAGTCATTCCTAACTTCCTGTGGAAGCTGCTGAAATCCAATCTCTTAGCCCTCCTATAATCAGAACAGTGATGTTCCCAGGCTTTAGATCACTAGCCCGGAATTGAACAAGAATAGTGGTCTGGGTTTGGTTTCTATTTCCTCCAGATTACTAAGTGGATCACTGTCTTTCCTAACCAGATTTCAAAGGATTAGTTAGAATCTTAATGCTCCTTCTGATATATTAAAGCTAATATTTCCCTTGTGTGTTCAGTGGAGTGCTCTGAGAACTGGGTTGAGAGTGTTCACCCTGAAGATGATTTGCATTGGCTCTGCTAGGGAGCGCAGGTGCTACTGTGCCAGGACTTCTTTGTTAGTTTTTTGGCATGGAGTTCCTGGACCACATAGGTAGGGTACTTAAATTATGAACCCAGGAGAACACAGAACTGTTTCTATATCATCATTATTAATAGGTGACTGGTTTTCCCTGTGTATTCTTTCACTGAATGCAAAGCAGTTTAAATGTCTTTCTGAAAATTTTAAAAAATTAAAATATTTTTTATTTATATGTGCATGTGTATTTCTGAGTGTGGGTATGAACACAAGAGTGCAGGGCCCCAAGAACAGCAGAAGAAGGTATTGTTTCCTATGGAGCAGGAGTTAGAGGTGGATCTTGCTAGATTAGCTTTGAACTCCTGGGCTCAAGTGATCCTCTGGTGTCAACTACGCAAGCCGTGGGACTACACAGGCTTATGCCACTGTTCCTGCTACAAAGGATTCCTAAGATCCAGATCTCTAGTTAAATGAGATTATCAAAGGCTGAACTCAGCTATACTTTGGATCTAGGTTATCACTCTGGATTAAGTTTCCTCTGTTTTCCCTGAGGATTTCTCTTTTGTGTTAGTATATGTGTAGGCACACCTGTACGTGTGACTGTATATACACCTATGTGTGTGTGCATATGGAGGCCAGAGATTGACATCAGGTGTCTTTGTTCATCACTCTTGACTTTACATATTGAACCAGGATCGCACAGTTGAACACAGAGCTCACTGATTCAGCCAGTTTAGATAGCCAGCTCTCAGGGTCCCATCTCTGCCTTCTGCATGCTGGGATTACAGGCAAGCCACCCTGTTCATCTGACAATTACATCTATGCTGGGCAAATGCTTTATCTACTGAGTCATCTCCCCTAACCCCTATTTTTTTTTCTAGATTTCTAGATGTTTGGTAGAGAGACCTTTCAAGATATCTTGCCTTCTAAACTAAATTTTACTTTCTATGAAATGTTACTTATTCGCTTAGATAAAACCATTTGCTATGCTGTATCAAAGAAAATAGACCTTCTGCACTTCCTTATCACAGATGGAAAGCAACATCACTTGCTTTTTCAAGTGAGGAATGCCTTGAGTGTGCAGGGCTCAGTGATGTGTAGCTACAAAGCGGAGGCTTGTCTGCCTTGAAATCACTTAAATCAATTCAAGGTCCTTATTCTGTACAATAGCTGCTTCCTTTTGCTGTGCACAATGTAGACTAAAGCTTAACAAATGTGCTTCATTTCCTGTTTTTTTCTTTATCACAGAGTTAAAATGACTTCTCTTTTTGCAGGTCACTATTTAAAAACCTGTTGACTTGAATGTGAAACAAACCTGTCCCTTGTGGGAGGTGAGTGGAATGGGTACCACTCATTCCAGGAAGCCTACATGGCTGCTGCTCTTCAAGGAAGTAGATAGCTAAGAGTAATCCTGACAGAGAGTAAATGGAGAAGGAATCTTCCAGTAATGCATGCTGTGAGTGTATGTATGGACTGGGTATAATATTTGAGCAATGAATAATATGTTTCCTTTCTAACAGGATTCATCCAAAATAAAAACTACCTTCATTGTTCTTTGTAACCTATTTTAGTTACATACAAAATTGGATGCAACATTTGGGAAGGAGTATGATTTTCCATATCTCCCATCCTCCTAAGAGATGATCCCATCTTTCTGCTCTAATCTTCTTGTACCCTGTACTTAGTGTAGTCTTTATGCTATTCATTTGGAAATACTAAGCTTTGTAAGTATAATTTACACAAATACATATTTTCATAAAGCATGCAAATTTGAACAACAGAGCCCTTGTGGCTGTCAAATAAGGAAACAGAATGGAAAACAAAGCTAACATTTGTCTTTAGGATCTGAAAATAACAAACTGAAATTCTGTCCTGAAACCTCTGGAAGGAAAGGATATGCAAATAAGATTGGATATGCAAATAAGATTGGACATGCAACTTTCCTATTGAGGAAAGACAAATAAATTTTTTTTTTAATTATCATTTTGGAAGCTTCAGAAGTCTACTTTCTTCTACTTTCTTCCATTAAAAAGTACAAAGCATTTCTCCTCAAGTTTGAATAGCTAGAGTTGCCTTAATAACTAAACCTAAAACTAGTACATCAAGTAAATGTTTTTCTTTAAATGGAGAAAGTGTAGCCTTAAAACATTTTTATATGAAGGAAAAGTAATTTTACCCAGAGAAAATTATATCCAAAGGAAAATTGAGAATGACTGCTGTGCTAAGAGGCATGATCCTGGAGGCGAGGACCGCATGAGGCACTCTACATGTGCAGGGACGCCAGGGAACTTTACAGATGGAGCTGACAGAAGAGGCAAATGGATGCAGAGCAAGAGGGCCAACGTACAAGAAGGATGGATTGTGTTTGAAAAAGAGAAAACTCATTTTCCCTAAATACATTTCACATTCTATAGAACTTAATTTCTAATGAAACATAAAATCCATTTAACTTTATTGAAATATTCTATTTTATAGTAGTTACCCCATTTGAGTGCCTTTCCAAGTGAATAGGCAGAAGGCAATAGAAATGAAAATGTGTAACAATCACTTACTTTCCTTACACCTTTGCTGAACAGGTTTGTGAAGGTGACCATTATTATAATACTATAAGTATTATCCTACTTAAGTGTATGTTGTATAGGTAAGAAGCAGGAAAGATTTTTATAAGAAATGGCTTTTCCAACCCCATTTTAAAGTCAAATTTTGATCACTAAAATGTATAGTTTTGAAGGAAATCTAGATAAGCCACTTCAAAGTTTTCATGCAATAGAAAAAAGAAACAGGTTCTGCCCTGGAACTCACAGGTATTGTGGTTGAGGCGAGCTGATGTTAGACTACCTAACTTCCAACTGCTGTAATCTACTTTTACGTATAGTTTCTCATATATAAAGAGATGTTTCAAATTATGGTTGAAAATCAAACAATGACGTACATCTCGCCATCTCTCTGTGGGCCTACGTGTATCTGTTCTCCTATATCAGAAAGAATGACACAAAGGCTGGCTTTACATGAATTATACCCATTAAAAATTTTTGACTTATGTATATGAGTGTTTTGCTTGCATGCATATAAGTACTCCTGTGTGTGCATTGCTCACAGAGGTCAGAAGAAGGCCCAGGATCCCCTGGAACTGGAGTTACATACAACCATTAGCTGCCGAGTGGGTGCTTGAAGTGGAGCTGTGTCTTCTGCAAGAGCCGCAAGTGTCCTTACCTACTCATCCTGGGCTAACTCTCTAGCCAAATTCTACCAATTTTAGCTGAGCTATATTCATTGTAGTTACTTTATTCCATATTGAGACACATTTTTTTAACCTGTACATCATTAGCATGGTTCTACTAAGTTGAATGAATGGAATCTTGTGTTTCTAAATATGATTTATCTGACTCAGTTGTATTACATGGGCATTATTCTTAAAACGAACATAATACATGCCTAATATCAAAATATCTGTTAAATAACTTAGAGAAAAATAGATATTTAGAGATTGTACTATTAAAATATGATTAATTTTACAAAAGTTTTCCATAAAGATTCCTTCATGAGTTCTTCTATTTTAAGTATCTGATTCAGTTTCTGTTCAGTATTTCACGACAGCACATCTGAACTGGTGGCATGTAAACACCACTTGGACTTTTTAAAATAGCTGTAGTACTTCAAAACATTAGTCATATTTGATAGTATAAACAATAATATACTTAATATATTTCATATTATTTTATTTTTACTTTCTACCAAGGGCCAGGCTTGTTTGGAAGGAGAAATGATGCTATCTTCTGATTGGAAGCAGATTTAAATTGCTTAAATGCAATGCCTAGAAATACCCTGGGGAAGCAAACATGCCTGAGAAAAAGGAGTCAAAAAGTATTATGAAACAGTGGTAATTAAGGAATATTCTATTTAGGTCTGTTTTAAGTCAAGTCCTCTTCCAAGAGGATCACATGACTTTATTTTTAGGCATCATTTATTGGTTCAGGCTGTAGCCTCTGCTAACTGGAAGAGCAGAATTTAGCTTTGTCCATCATCCTGGAAAAAAGAAACCAAAAACTCAGCTGAAGAATCTGTCCAGGCTTAAGTATTAGTTCTAGATGGGCAACCTGCAAGGTTACTTGATGGGTAATTGGGGTTCACACTGCCCACTTGCATAGGAGTTCCCTGGACAATTAGCCAAGGGCTAGTCAATAAAAATGCATCGAAGGCTTCAGAAGACATACTGGAATGGGAAAATGGGGATTAGACTCTGTTAGTCTGAAGAATTAGCTTGTTCACACCTTGGTCTCTGAGCAGTGGACACAGACAACTAGCAAATGTCCATAGACCGTGATAGAAAACTGTGGAGCCAAAATATTGGTGGAAACATCATTGGCCATTGCTTTGAGAGAGGGGAAGCACTTTGAGGTTGAGGAAGATAGCAGAGTGTGCATCTACAGAAGTACATTATGTAACTGGTATTCTGGTATTTCTGGGAAAGGTCACAGAAATCAGCTACCAGAAGGCAGAACTTTGTGATTACCTCAGTTTGAGTGGTGGAAAATTCTTCAGTATGGGGTTTAGAGCCAAGTCATTTAAATGTGACTCCTAATGCTTTAACTGTGAAAAATGTCAGGAGGGCATTGGATTGGCCGGTGCAGTGTGTGGAAGGACAGAAACACTATGATTGATAACGATGCTTCTGGAGGGTGAGGGGAGGTATGGAATTTCTAGAGCATGGAGCTATGAAGGATGCAGAGCCAGAGCTGGGGCCTCAGAGCAAGAAGCCTGCAGCACCCACCAGGCAAGAGATCCTTAGCAGCAGTGGTCACAGTTGCCTGGGTAGTTGACCTAATTAGGAGGGTTGATGAATACATAGAACTTAAGCACTTGGATTGACCAGATTCACCAGTGTTGAAGACGGTCACTTGATGGCCCCTGTTTTAGATCGTGCATCATATTGGCTACCTCAAACAACAAGCAGTTTTAGTATGATAGCAGCTGTCAAACGCTGTGGCCCCTTATCAACTAGTACAGTAGCCTTCCACTCTCAACAGAAATAAGTAAATTTGAGGTCAAGCAGAGTTGCCTGAGAGGATGTGGTTTAAAGAAGTTTAGCTCAAGTGCTTTGGTTGGCAGTCCTCTAGGGAGACATCATGTGCAGTAACCACCACTGTCATTGTAAATGCTCCTGTGTATGATCTAGTTGTTTTCTTACAAAGTTATGTGTTGGGTCAGACACAAAATATTAGGTCTTTAGGATATTATAGATAGCCACAATGAAGCTAGAGGATTTGTAAAATTAATTTTCTGTGAGCTCTTGGTAATTATAAGCTATTTGGGCTGACACCTTCAAGTTTCAAATGAGAAAGCCAGAAGATGGATGGGTAGTAAATGGCCTAGGGCTTAAAGCAAATGTGCTCACAACTGGTGACTAAGCTCTGGTTTTGTGTTTTTCTCTATGTCTTCTAGTGTTCTGATTCACTAGGTAATGTGTTGGAAGAGCTCAGCTGCATCGTGTGCTTACAGATGCCATGTCAGTATTCTGGGGTATTTCTTTTTTTTTTTTTTTAACCGTCTTTTTTTTTTTTTAATTCTATTTATTTCTGCATATGTACGAATGTACTGTCCGCATGCACGTTTGTGATCCATGTTGTGCAATGCCGCGGAGGTCAGAAGAGGGTGTCGGATTCCCCTGGAACTGGAGTTCTCCTGGAATTGGAGTTTCAGATGGTTCTCGGCCGCCATGTGGATGCTGGGGATCGAACCCGGGTCCTCTGCAAGAGCGGTCGGCGCTCTTAACCGCTAGGCCATCTCTCCAGCCCTCTGGGGTATTTCTTAACCCTAGTGTTAATGATACTAATGTCTGCAGTGAGCACAGAGAGCCAGGAACTTGACCTGGTCCTTTAAATAACCTTAAGAAGCAAATCTGATTAGCTTCATTTTTTGCAGAAGAGGAAGTTGAGAGAGAATCACATGGCTGTTAGTAAGATGGGCTTCAGGATTTCTTAAACTTTCCAGAAGTTTTTGGCAACTATTCTAATCTGAAAAGACCCAAGTGCATTTAGGGTTATCTTTTCCATTTTACCAAGAACTAGAACATGGGTGACAAGGTTGTTTTATTTTATAATATCTAGTCTTAATATGATGCAACATGAATCCAGCCATCGTCCCACGTTGATACCTCAGAGCATTCATAGCTCTGTGTATGTATGGCATGGTGGTAGATGATGAATGAAGAAAAAGGAACTAAAAGAAGACCTTTTGCATTATTTAAATTAATTGATGGTACTTTATTAATTTTTTTTCAGTTGATGGCTTGAAAGACTTACCCATTATAATTACATCTTTTAGCTGGAAAGTGTTCTCTCTCTCTCTCTCTCTCTCTCTCTCTCTCTCTCTCTTTCTCTCTCTCTGTGTGTGTGTGTGTGTGTGTGTGTGTGTGTGTGTACATGTGTACACCTGCCTCTATCTCTCTCCACTTTATTTTTTGAGTCAGGGTCTCTCAGTGAACCTGAAGCTCACTGATTCAACTAGACTGGTTAGCCAGCAAGTCAGAGGAATCCTCCTGCCTCTGCCTCCCTTGTGGTGGGATTGCAAACACATGCCTTTGTTCCTGGCTTTTTATATGGTCTTGGGGGTTCCAGCTCAGGTTCTCATATTTGCTCAGCAAGCAATGTGCTGACCGAGCTATCTACGCAGATCAGGAAGTGCTCATTTACAAAGAACTCAAGTGAGAGAAATGAGAATAAATACATGGGTAATACTTTTATGTAAACACAGTGGTGGTCTACATATTTGCAAGGTGGAGGAACTACTCAAACTATTTTGCTTATGAAACAAGATAATATTTTAAACCAATTTTAGCAGATCTGACTAGAGGTGGGAGGACTCCTAAGGAAAATAAAAGGACTCTGTAAGTTGCACTTACCGAAGATGAGTTGGCTGGGTTTAAACTAAAAGCAAGCCAAGGTCAGACTGTGTGTGCACTCCTCCCCTGAGTGCAAAGAAGAGACAAGCGAGTGAGGAGGAAAGCAGACGACGGCCTGAGGAAGGTTGTTTCCTGGAAGCTCTCCCTGCTGCACCTCTTTGCAGACCCCATTCAGAGGCAGAGGACATGGCACCTGGGAGTGAACTCAAGGCTGTCAATGCCGCCATTCATGATAAGCAGTGACGCCATTAGACCTCATTTACCTAAAATCATGCTATGTACTTCCCTGTGACATGCTGGGGCTGCTAATCTTACTGTACACAGGTTCCTCTTTGAGAAGCCAAGTGTTGATTTTTCCTCACTCCCCAGAGGCTACTTAGAAGGAGAAATTGCCTTGTGAGCTTTGAAACTTTTCCATTCACAACACTGAATGTCTTTTATTATTTGGCTTTTTAAAATTAGCATGCTATTTTAGAAATAAAGAAGATGGGCTTTAGAAGCAGAGTGAGGGCATCTGCTTTGCAGAAACTACTAATCAGTCCCTGTCTCTTCACACTGAGTTTTGTCATAACCCAAAATAGGAAAATATGCAAATACATGACACATGTATCGATTATATTTTTATCCTGAGTCTGTTCTACATATCTAAGGAATGAATATTTGTGTGTAGATTTGATTGGTTTTTCTCTAGAATATGGTGGGGTCTAGAAGGTATAATCATTCTGTAATGTGGTTATACACATGTGGTGGTTACGGTACCAGCAAATAGACTTAATTGTTAATAACAACCATATTTGTAGGTACTAACTTTTATAGTTTAGGCTGTGACTTGAAGACACTGGAAAGGAGTCTTCTGATTTCATAGACCTTGCCAACTGTGCCCTGCACTCTATTTTCTTCTGCTCAGCTCGGTTCCTCACAAAGCACTGAATTTGCCTGTCGAATTGTCTGTTTTTCATTAGACTCCACGCTCTCTGAAAATAGGGCACGTGTCTGTCTCGTTCAGTTCATGTCCTTCAAACAAGACAGAGCAGAGTGCTCCGTGGGCTCCTGATAAATATTTAGGTATTTATTAGCACCTTTTTAAAATTTTTTTGTCTTTTCGAGACAGGGTCTCCCTGTAGCCCCCCAGCTGTCCTGGAACTCACTCTGTAGAGCAGGCTGGCCTTGAACTCACAAAGATCTGCGTGCCTCTGCCTCCAAAGTGCTGGGATTAAAGGCGTGCACTGCCATGCCCCAGTGGGTTATTATTAGCACCTTTAATCCTATTTTTAGTAGCTTTGCTATGCCAGGCACTATGAAGAGTGCCTCAAACACATTATCCCTTGCATTCCTCCCAATCAGGAGGTGAAGTTGCTGCTTTGATCTTTGTAGAAAGCTCAAAGGAAGCAGCCTGCTTATGTCTACTGAGCTATGCAATCTGGATCTGGTTGTCGTGACTGCAATTTAGGCTTATTTAGTTTATTATGTCATGTTGTCTTATATAGTAGAGTTGGAGTGACATAAAAATCACTCCAATTTGGATGACCATTTACAGAATGAGATCTTGGGATAGTTGTAGATGTGTTAACAAAGGAATATTGGCAAAAGAATGCAGCTTATTCAAAATTATTACAAAAATTTCCTTTTATTGACTACAGACACTTCTTGCTTCTTACACAAATGAACCAGATAAAACCTGTCTGGTCATTGTTTTCACCTTGTGAACTGATGTCATGCTTGGAAGTAGTAATTGTAGATAAGGACAGGATGGCTATTGCTATTTAATTTAGTGGCTGTTATTGAGAACTTTGTAATTCCGAGAATGATCCTGGGTAGGGTTAGGGCTAGGGACAGAATAGAGAATACAAATGCTGTGGTATACTTGTTATTACAACAAGAATGAAGAAGATGAAGAAAGTGCTACCTAACACATAATAGATGTGGGTAAAATGTTATAATCTATAGAAATTTCAAAAGGAGTAAGAGGTCATAACTAGTTTGTGATCTATCAGAAATATATTATGGAGGGGTAGCATTGGAGCATGCTCTTAAAAACTGGGTAGAAGGCCGGGTGTGGTGGCATATTCCTTTAATCCCAGCACTCAGGAGGCAGAGGCAGGTAGATCTCTGTGACTTCAAGACCAGCCTGGTGTACATAGCATGTTCCAGGCTAACTGGGGCTACAGAGACACCCTGTCTCAAAAAAGATAAAAAAAAAAAAGAAAAAACAACAACAAAAAAGAACACTGGTTAGGAGATGGGTATAGGGACACATACCTTTAATCCCAGCATTTAGGGGGCTGAGGCAATCAGATCTTTGTGAGTTCCAGGTCAGCCTGGTCTACATAGTGAGACCGTGTCTCAAAACCAAACCACACAAACCAAACCAAGCAAAAACCAAAACAACAATAACTAAAACAAACCAATGCACAAAAACCAAACAAAAAGTGAGCATGATTTCATAGTTTCCTGAGCAGGGGATTTGAAGATAAATGAGCCTCTTGCCCTTCAGTGCAACTGAGACTCATGGCTAGAAATGAATGGTGAGTATTAACAGACCAGAGAGCGGCAGTGACTAGAGAAAGCAAATAAGAAATAGCATTTGAGATAACATTGGGACAGTATCATGAGTCTTTGCTAGGGGAGACCTGAAAACTTGACGTGGAGGTGGTCAGCTGTCTGTGAGTCTGGGGTTTTGGATTACATTTATTTGTGCCTTGAAAGTTTGTTCCAAGAAGGAATCCAAAGGGTCTTTTCCTAGGAAACCCGCTTAATTTATGTAAACTCAGGCTCAGCGACTCAGGTTTCTTGGAGAGTATGGAGTCCACAGGGCCTGGAAAGGGAAAGAATTCTCCCTGAGTGCTGCAGTGGGTACTGTTACACTCAGAATTGGCAAGGGACAATCCACCGGCATTTGTGTTGAATTATGTTGAAATCACGTCACAGACGGTGAATAATTAAAACCACTCTAAAGGAAGTTTGTTTTTCCTTCTTGCAATGCACATATGACGAGGACACGGAAAATCTTTTTCTAGTTAAATTTGTTTCATTTCCCAATAAGATTTGTCATAGGAAATAATCCTTTCTCGGATGGCAATATCCTGTATGTAAAATCATTGAGTGCAGTCTGAATGTTAGACGACTAGCCTCCTTGGGGGATCAGTCAGCTTTTCCTTAGATGAAGATTATAAAGTAACATGTTAAAGACACTAATTAGCTATTATGGCTCCAGCCCTTTCCACAATGCTCTTTTTCCTTTTGGCTTTCATGTTTATGGCTCCATGTTGTTGGCTACCAAATGACAAAGTACAGGTATGTTATATACTTTTGTTAACAGTGACCAATGCCATTTTTAGCAGCTTGGTTGAATTATTTACATGCCACAAAATTACTCATTTTGGATATAAAATTCAGTGATCTAAGTTAATGTACAGAATTGTGTAACAACTACCAGAATCTATTATAGAATTCATCTACCATCTCGCAAAGATTCGACATGTCCAGTTGCAATCAGTCACCCAGGCAACTACAGACTACTTTCTGACTTCAATAGATACACTGGGCACAGACTTCATCTTATAATATATTATTGATAAATAATACATTCTAAATATTTCATAGTTGGGGACGTGTGTTAATATTATTTTTGTTCTGCTTTGTCTCATGATAATGAAAACTCATGATGGCTCATGCCTTTAATTCCAGCACTTGGGAGGCAAGAGGCAGGAGAATCTTTGTGAGTTCAAGGCCAGCCTGGTCTACATAGTGAGTTCCAGGACAGCTGGAGCTACAGGGAGACCCTGTCTCAAAAAGACCAAAAAACAAAAACAAAAAAAACCCTAGTGATCATAGATCATATTTGAGAATATTTACATCTATAATGAGAAATAATATTCTATTCATATTTGCATTTTGAATAACCATTTTAGCAGAGAAAAGATAGCATTTGTGCTTAATATTGATTGTCTGCCTGACAGAGTCTAGAATCACATAGGAGACAAGTTCCTAGGAATGCCTGTCGAGGATTATCTAGGTTAGATTATGTGCTGGATAGCTTTAGTGTCAACTTGACACACCTGGGGTTGAGGGAGCCTCAATTGGGGAATTGGCTCCATTGGATCGGCCCATGGCCACATGTGTGGAATATTGTCTTGATGGTAGAGCAATGTGGGAGGGCCCAGCCCACAATGAGTGGTGCCACCCTGGGCAGGTTGTTGTGTACCATATAAGAAGGCAGGCTGGGCATGAGCCAGAGGAGCAAGCCAGTGAACAGCATTCCTCTATGGCTTGTGCTTCAGCTCCTGCCTCCAGGTTCCTGCCCTGAGTTCCTGCCTTGGGCTCCCTAAGTGATGAACTGTGACCCAGGAGATGTAAGCTGAATAAACCCTTTCCTCCCCAAGTTGGTATCGGTCAGAGTGTTTTGTCACAGCAATGAAGGACAAACTGGAACAGATTAGCCTCTGGGCATGTCTGCAAGGGATTATCTAGATTAGGTTAAAAGAAGTGAAGAAACCCAAGTTCATTATGTGTGGCAATACTCTATGAGCATGAGTCCTGGACTGAATAAAGAGAAGCCAAGCTGAGATATAGCATCATTCTACAACAATGAGCAATAATATCTTGTACACTTAAAAAATCCATTAAGACAGAAGATCTTATATTAAATGTTTTATTGCAATAATAAGAAAATTTTTATCTTTAAGGATTTCTTAAAATTCCTCATGTATTTACAATTTCAAATAAAATAATTCAAGGGCACTGTAAACATAGAATTGATCAGAGACTCAAAAAGAGGTGTGGGAAATGTAAATAAAGTTACTAAACATTTTAGAAACCAAAACCTATCAGATAAAGTTTAAGTGATATTTTTGGGAGGTTGGGCTTTTGAGATGCAGTCCAAGCTGGATTCAAACTTACTTTGTGGCCCTGTGTGCATCTAACTCCTTATCTTGCTGCCATAGGTTGTCAAAGGCTTGAAATGCAAGTATAGGCCATAAATCCAGATGTAATATGATCAAAATACATTGCATGAAGTTCTCAAAAATTCAATACAGAAGATAAAAAGGAGAAATTTTATAACACCAAATGCTTATTTTTATTTATTTATTTTTTTGGTCTTTCTGAGACAGGGTCTCCCTGTAGCCCCAGCTGTCCTGGAACTCACTCTGTACACCAGGCTGGTCTTGAACTCACAAAGATTTGCCTGCCTCTGCCTCCCTGTAGTGAACTTTGTGCTCAACATAAGAAATTATAAAATGGTATAGAAACTTATAGAAAGAAAAGTAAAAGAATAAAATATATGAAAGCAAAAAAAAAAAAGAAAATGAAATTGGAGCTGGAGAGATGGCCTAGTGGTTAAGAGTGCCGACCGCTCTTACAGAGGACCCAGGTTCGATCCCCAGCACCCACATGGTGGCCAAGAACCGTCTGAAACTCCAATTCCAGGAGAGCTCCACTTCCAGGGGAATCTGAGACCGTCTTCTGACCTCCGTGGCATTGCACGACATGGGTGCACAAACTTGCATGCAGACAGTACATTCATACACATACATAAATAAATAAAATTAATAAAAAAATTAAAAAAAAAAGAAAATGAAATTAAGAAATAAAAACCTTTAAATTGGGGGTGGGGATGTTGCTCATTTGGTAGACTACTTGCCTGGTATTAACAAAGCCCTAGATGGATAAATGGCATGGTGGCACACACCTGTGTTTTCAGAGAGGCATAGGCTGGAGAATCAGAAGTCCAAGTTTGAGATCAGCCAGGGTTTCATGAGACCCTGTCTCACAAAGCAAAGCCAAAATCAAAGCAAAACAAAAAAAGAAAAATATAATTCTTTTTAAAAAAACTTTTGATTGAGCTTTTGTGCATTTCATACACCTTTCCCAATCAAATTTAAACCCATTTCCCCATCCATGCCCCTGTCCACCAGAGCACATGCATTCTGCCATACATGTTAAGTCCTGTCTTGCCTTTTTTTCTTAGTTTGTGGAAAGATCCAGTTTGAATTATGGGCTAGTTTTCAGCTAGCATCCCTCAGGGCACAATGTGGAAGTCATGGGATTCCTCTGACTCCACCCCAAGAGGGATCAACTTGTGGCCCAGGCACATGACAGGGTGTCAGGGCAGCAGCCCTGAGACTGGGGTCTGTGATTGGCTCTGAGAGATGATGTCACTTTGTTTATAAAAGTGACTTGCAGCATGCAATAAAATGAATTCTCCATTACCATCATCACAGAATTCCCAGGTCCGTTATTTTGCCTGTATATAGACTGAAGCAGGCCTGGGTTTCAAGTGTCAGTGGCTAGTGAGTTAGATGGGGATATATCAGACTGCAGACCTGGTAAACCAGTGTGGGGTTGGATGGAAGCTAATCAGGTCACCAACCTGTGGAGAGGATTGTGAGTGGGTGTGGGATCTAGGTCAGCCATCGGCCATCAGCCTGAAATTACTGTCCAGAGACCAGCAGTCTTTGGGCAGGTGGGATAGCATGGCCAGATGGGAAGCTTCTGCTTCCCAGGCTAAGGACCTGGGTTGGAAGTACCTCTCAGGTTGGGTGGAGGGGTCAGTCCCCAGCAGTGACCACAGGTGGCCAACACTTCCCTTCCCTTAGCAAGACTGTGCAGTACTTGCTCATAGCAGGAGAAGCTTCCTACAGTAGTCCATTTTTAACTTTTTTGATGTAGAAGTTTACTGTTTTGGTCAGTTCTTTGAACGAGTCTTTTGTTGTCATTGTTCCCTTTGATTTTATATTACTCCAAAATATGCATATATACAATCCACATGCATGCCAAAATGATAGAGTCTGAAAATAAGCTATAGGTTATTTCCAAAATGTGTTTGGGATTCACATTTTAACAGTAATGTTGTATGCAGGCAAAAAGAAATACAAATTTATGTTCCCAAGTTACGTAGTAAGTTGATGTATGTTTTAGTGTACTTTTAAAGAAGAGATTATTTATTCCTTATAATCTTAGAACTTGGGAAAATAGAGAAATAAACTTAAAGCTATATTTATAGTAGCATCAGGGAATGTGGTATTATACTTACTAAAAAAAATACCCAGCTTGACTTACATATAAGGATTTTTTATGCTAGGATCCACAAATAAAGGATACCATATGCTGTTTTTTTTTTTTTTTTTTTTTTTGG
>VZQC01012371.1:362972-445410 GCA_009823505.1 Rhizomys pruinosus
TGCATGCAAGTCTGTGCACCCGTGACGTGCAATGCCGCGGAGGTCAGAAGAGGGCGTCGGACTCCCCTGGAACTGGAGTTCTCCTGGAATTGGAGTTTCAGACGGCTCTCGGCCGCCATGTGGGTGCTGGGGATCGAACCCGGGTCCTCTGCAAGAGCGGTCGGCGCTCTTAACCGCTAGGCCATCGCTCCAGCCCTATCCATGCCTTTCTTTTAAAGCTATGATTGCTTGCTAATATATTATTTGAAGGTTTATTTTCATATAATTTTTCAAAGATAACTTTTTAAAATTTTATTTATTTATGTATGTGTATGAATGTACTGTCTGCATGTAGGTTTGTGCACCCCTGTCGTGCAATGCCGCGGAGGTCAGAAGAGGGTCTCAGATTCCCCTGGAACTGGAGTTCTCCTGGAATTGGAATTACAGACGGTTCTTAGCCGCCATGTAGGTGCTGGGGATCGAACCCGGGTCCTCTGCAAGAGCAGTTGGTGCTCTTAACCGCTAGGCTATCTCTCCAGCCCCCAAAGATAACTTTTCTTAGAGAATATTATCCTGAGAATTTCTGTGTTTCTACTGGGAAGAGGAAATTTTATATATTTCTTTTCTTTTAAAAATTTCCAGAATCCACAAAAGGAGACAATGTGACTTACTTATGGGATTGAAAATTGATTGCACCGATCAAATTGTAAAGTTCAAAATATACATACTAGCCACTAGGTGTCACTGTACGCCACTGTAATTAAAAGCCAGTATAGTCTGTAGGAAAGTGGTTTCAACCCTGGGCTGCTAGAGCGAAGCTATGGGGAGATTTGCTAGGAATTAACATCCTATAATTAATGTCATATCCCAGGAATCAATTTTGTAGTATGATTTCAGCGAGTCTGCCTGGTCAATGTTAAATAATGATAACAGTCATCACTCTGAGGTTTCCACTGGCCATTGCTACTTTTTCACAAGAGAGAGAAGGTTACGACCCCAAGACCCCCAGGTGCCTATTTGGAACACTATACCTGAACTTCATTAAGGTTTATTTTCTTTAATTAAAATACTAATTTACTATTGTCTGTAAATGTTGGGTTTTCAGGACAGATCTACCATATCTACGATTGACTGCCCTACTCAGTTGGTTCAGAAAAAAAAAAAAATGAAGGCAGAAGAAGGCATTTGGAGTTCTCTCAGCTCCCCCAGTAAGGATTTTTTGTTGGTATTTTATCTGATTTCTCAGTATCTGATCCCTGTAAGAAATTCCCTACTTTTTAGAAGACAGAAGCCATTTTACAACACATAAGTTAAATATCAGGAACGTTCCAGACTCCCTTTTAACTATGACATGAACTCATGACGTGAACTCACACATAGTACGTGACAATCACATGTGAGTCAGAAGTCAGTCACATGAAAAGAAGGAACTGCAGATTACTTCAGGTGGTAGGAAGGGTGATGTGCGGCAGTTGCACCTGTTCCCAGGGTAATGGTCTGGTCCTGTGGGACCTAGTAGCAGCAGGGGGTGTTGGGCCCTGGAAGGGGAAGTGGCTGAAATGTGACCACAGAATCTGTAGTGGCTGTAACTATGGCTGGTGGGGGCAGCAGATGTGTGAATAGTTTTACAGCAGGATGAAAACTAACCAGGAGCCTTCTAATCGATAAATTATGTTCAATTAGTTTTTTTTTTTTGTATTATTTTACTGTAATAATGGATTGTTTTGCCTTACTTGCTTCCAGTTTTTCAATGGAGAAAAACAATGACTCATATGCTGTTCTAAAACATGGCTTATCCCCCCTTTTCAGTTGCCAGATTGTCACAGATTTCCTCTTTGCTGTCAGTAAGGATGTGGACAAATAGTATTGGCAGCTGTAGCAGATGAGGTGGTGGTTCTCTCTCCCTCCCTCCCTCCCTTCCTCCCTCCCTCCCTCCCTCTCTCCATGTGTTTGTGTGTATGTGTGTGTTTGTGGTATTGTATATGATGTGTATTGTGTGAATATGTGTCTTTTCTTCTCCCTTTCAAAGAACACACACAAGTTAGAACACTTGCGCCTAGTGGTCATCATGGCATTCATGTGGAACTGTGGCCAAACACATAGGCACAGGAAGATCTGTCACTGGCCCTTCAACAGTTGTTAGGCCCATGCTAGTAGACCTGTTCGAAAAGCATCTGAGCCTGGAGTCTAAAACTGAAATGTGTTACTTCACATTTTACTGTGATTTATTTATTCATTGTCTCATAATTGGAAATGGAAGTGTTTCCCAGAGCTTTGGGCTCTGACAGACCTGAGGTGAATACCCACTCTTGCCATTTATTTATCATGTGGATTCTAGTAAGAGTTACTTAAATTTGTAAGAAGATGCATTTTTACTTTGTACAAGTGATGCTCAAGTGGTTCTTCTTATGGAAACTAAGCAATTACAGATACAGCTAAGTAAATTCCTTCAAGTTTGTTAGCATGTGGCTTCTCAAAAAAAAACTAGTATCAATTTTCTGGTCTCCATTCCATGGTATCAACTCTACTTGTAGCTTTTACTTGCACATCATTCTCCTTAAAATAGCATTACATCTGACAGAGCATTAACGTCAAGAATATATAAACTAAAAAAAAAAAGAATATGAACTTCTCAAAAAACAAAGAAGAAATAAAATGAGCTACTCAAAAGATGGAGTAAAGAGCTGAACAGAGACTTCACAAGTGAGGAAATAAAGATGGCTGAGAAACATCTTAAAAAGTGTTCAACATCATTAATAAGGAAAATGCAAAATAAAACCACTCTCGGATAGAATATCACTCTGATACAACTGGCTAGGATCAATAACACAAAAGACACCAAATGCTGGAGAGGTTGTGGAGAAAGGGGAACACTCATCCACTGCTGGTGGGAATGCAAACTTGTACAACCACTATGGAAAGCAGTGTGGAGAACCCTTAAAAGACTCAAAATGAACTTACCACCTGACCCAGTCATACCACTCCTGGGTATATACCCAAAAGACTCATCCTACTGCAAAGATACATGCACATCCATGTTTATTGCAGCTTTCTTCACAATAGCGAAGAGAAGGAACCAACTCAAATGCCCCTCAGCAGAGGAGTGGATGACAAAAATGTGGTACATCTACTCAATAGAGTACTATTCATCGGTAAAGAAAGATAACATGAACTTTGCAGGTAAATGGATGGAACTCGAAGCCATTATGCTAAGTGAAGTAACACAGTCCCAGAAAATCAAACGGCCAATGGTTTCCCACATTTGTGGATGCTAACATCAAATCCTCCCCCACCAGATGAAAGGCAAGCTGAACAACATTATTGTTATATTTCTGTTTATTGAAAGCAACTATGTTGTTATAATGTAAATCTCCCAAGGGGCTCTAGAATCCACCCACCACTTATTTTCTGACTCTGTATATGAGTGGAGAGTATGTATTGATATTTTAGAGTAATATAAAATTAACAGAGGAAAATGTGAATTTCTAAGTATACAAAAAAGACTGAGAGAAAGATGCAGGACAGTTATGGCAGAATGCATGATCTGGGGTGGGGTTAGGGGAAGGGAAAAGGGAATATGCCTAAACTGTATTGAAAAATGATGTCTGAAATATACAAAACATCAATAAAAGTACAAAAAAAGAAAAAGCTCAAAAAATAGTATTGCTATAAATATATGAAACTCAACCTTTCATTTCCTTTAAGTCCAGTGCAATTTGTTTTCGAAAAAAATAAACTTTTCTATTTTGAAAATATTTTTTACATTTGTGTGTGTGTGTGTGTGTGTGTGTGTGTGTATGTGTGTGTGTGCATATAGGGGCATGTGTGGGGAGCTCATTAGATAATTTGAGAGAGTTGCTTTCCTCTCAAATTCAGCTGCCCGGCTTGGTGGCGAGCGTCTTTACCCACTGCGCCATCATGGCAGACCTATTTTGAAGTATCTTAAACTGGAAGGCAATTCATGCTGAAATCAAGTATTTTCTGTGTGGCAGCAATTGCACTATGTTCTTCAGAGAAGGGTGTGACATTGTCTGTGTAGTACAGACCACTGGTACTGCATGATTCCATGCTCTCAGAGGGACATTTTTCCAACCACTCTGCCTCTGTAGTCTCTATGGGTTTAACCCTTGCTGCTTTTCATTTTAGTTTTTTGTGAAAATTAGTACCTTTTTCATTTTTTTCTCTTTTATTTTTTTCATTATTTTCTCTCCATTCTTATTGAGATGTGTCTCAACAATACACATTACTGAGCTCTTCAGGTTCATAGGGCTGTGAAATCACATGATTGCAATTTAAAACTAGCTCTGCCTGCTCCAGGTTGGGAACATTCTATGGTATCCAAAAGCCAATAGTCTAAGGATGTTTAGCCAATTTAGCCAAACCCATGTTCATGTAAATCTGTGCATGTTTTCCTCAAGACTGCAGCAGGTGAGTGACAGGAGGCACATATGTACTATGCACTGTCATCAGGCATAACAAGCTGGGATTCTAAAGGGTTATTGAAAACTGCTGTTCAAAATGAAGAAGTAAAGATGACTGAGAAACATCTTTAAAAGTGTTCAGCATCACTAATAATTAAGAGAATGCAAATTAAAACCACCTTAACATTTCATCTTACTCCAGTAAGACTAGAAAACAAAGGATACCAAATGCTGGAGAGGTTGTGGAGAAGGGAACACTCATCCACTGCTGGTGGGAATGCAAACTCATGCAACCCCTATGGAAAGCTGTGTATAGAACTCTTAAGAAACTGAGAATGAGGGCTGGAGAGATGGCCTAGCGGTTAAGAGCGCCGACTGCTCTTACAGAGGACCCGGGTTCGATCCCCAGCACCCACATGGCGGCTGAGAACCGTCTGAAGCTCCAATTCCAGGAGAACTCCAGTTCCAGGGGAATCCGAGACCCTCTTCTGACCTCCGCGGCGTTGCACGACAACCTCCGCGGGTGCACAGACTTGCATGCAGACAGTACATTCATACACATACAAACCATAAATAAAATTAATAATAAAAAAAATAAGAAAAAAAAAAAAAGAGAAACGGAGAATGAAGCCCGGCCACCTGACCCAGTAATGACCACACACTGGGTATATAACCACAAGACCATCCTAGCTCAGAGACCATGCCACATCTGTGTTTACATGTCAGCTGCCTCTTCACAACAGCGAAGAGCTGGAAGCAACCCAAGTGTCCCTCAACCCATGAGTGGATAGAAGAAAATGTGGTAATCACACAAGGGAAAAAAATGCTATGCAGTGGCGAAAAGAAGATGACATGATAGAACCTTGCAGGTAAATGGATGGAACTGCGATGTCATTGTGCTAAGTGACGTAACACAGTCCCAGAAAAAAGGACCATGGTATCCCCTCATTTTGGATGCTAGCACCAAATCCCTAGTTGAAAGTCAAGCTGAGCAAAGTTAATGTTATATTTCTTTTTTATCAGAAGGCAACCGTGCTGTTATAAATGTGAATCCTTAAGGGCCCTAGAATTAAACTTACCACTTATTTTCAACTTGTAATTTTGGGGTGTATGGGTGGAGGATATGTATTCATATTTTAGAGTAATATAAATATTAAAAGGGAAAAAATGTGAACTCTTAAACACATTTTGGATTAAATCTAGTATTATTTTCCAGAGATAAAATTTTGTTATATGTCACACACACACCACCACACACACACCATATATATATATTATATTACTATATGGAATATGAGACATACAAATGGGAAGGAACAACTTAGGATGGTCAAAACTGACTAGTACGTTATTCTGCCCAACAATAAAGCTCTGCAGAGAAAACTTTTAAAACGACTGGAAAAATATACAGACATATGATGGCAGAATGCATGAATGGTGGGAGTGGGGAGGAAAGGGATGTGTAAATGGATTAGATTGAGTGATTTATGTATGAAATACACCAAAATATCAATAAATATTTATTAAAAAAACTGCTGTTCAGCATTAGGTATTTTTACCATTCAATTAGACTTGAAAATAATGTTAATTTATTGTCATTGCATATATTTTCTTTGGAAACATTCCATTTTATTAGTTACATAGGTTAGGTCTAGGACAGTTGACTACCTCATTTTTAGATCAGAATTTTTAAACTTGAGTTCATAGTCCATGCCCATCTAACTTCTGAGACTAACTGAATGTTTTCAAAATTGTTGTAGTAATAATGCATATTTGAATCACAAAAAGAAAGAAAACAATAAAAAAGACATGACCATTAAGAGTTTCACACATCTCTACGTCACTATGAGCCTGGTGACTCTGATCTGTGGAGCTGAATGTCACTCAAAAGCACAGGCACTGATCAAAAATAGTTGCTGTGGTCAGACATGTGAGACCACAAGGAGGAAGAAGTCTTTAATCCTGAGCCACATGTGTTTTTTTAAGAAACATCCTAGTGCCCATTTATTTACAGCAACAAGCTTAGCCATTCATTAGTAACTAAGGCTGGAAGAAGTCATTTGCTATTAGTGTAGAAACTGGTCATTTCAAGTTGAATCAACATAGTCTTGAATGATATCATTTTAGGTGGTTTATATTCATTCATAAAATAATGACTATATTTTATAGTTACTTTTTTTATTTGTGAGATATATTGCTTCATTCATTTTCATAATATGATATTGAATAAATGAGAACATTTATTATTATTATTATTAATGTTATAAATGAGGGAATAAACTCAGAGAGACTAAATGATTGGTCATATAACTGTTGATGGGATGGGGTCAATTTAATCATTTAATCACAAAGATTTGGAATAAAAAATTGGAATAAGGTTAGAAACCATCAGAAAACATTATTCTGGTAGCATGCATAACAATTTCATGCACTAGCAAAAGATAAGCCAGTATAGATGAGGCTTTGAAGTCAAGCCACTTGATCTCCTTGTTGTTATGTAATCTATCCTATATATTATCTATATCTCTATATCTATATATATATATATATATATATAGTGTCTTCAGCAATAGAGTCTTACTGTGAAATTCTGATGGGTAACCAAGAGCAGAGGTAATGCCAGTAGTGTTTGGGAGAGTCTATGGGACCTCCAGTCAATAGCTTCTAGAAAGGAAGGCCATTCTTAGTAAGTTGTCTTTTGTTGTTGTTGACCTATGGTATCTAGCAAGGGGTCCTGTTACCTTATAACAGGGCATGTCCCCCTGTTATAAGGTAACTCCTTAAATCTTTATGTATTTATTTATCTGTTTATTTATTTTTATGTGCATGAATGTACTGTCTGCATGTAGGTTTGGGCACCCGTGTCGTGCAATGCCGCGGAGGTCAGAAGAGGGCGTGGGATTCCCCTGGAAGTGGAGTTAAAGACGGTTCTCAGCTCCCATGTGGGTGCTGGGGATTGAACCCGGGTCCTCTGCAAGAGCAGTCGGCACTGTTAACCATTAGGCAATCTCTCCAGCCCCCTTCTACATGGCTATTTCTAAAGCCCTTTAGTATTGGCTGTCCCTCCCCATACTCTTTCATCTATGCTCCCATTCCCTCTCTACTTAACCTTTCCTATTTTATTATCTCATTTCTCCTTTTATATCACTGCATTCTACCACTCTTTCCAGGAAGCAACCCCCCACCTTGGGCATTTATTAGTTTCCTGGCTTCTATGGATTTTAAAATTGAGACATGGGGCTGGAGAGATGGCCTAGCGCTTAAGAGCACTGACTACTCTTGCAGAGGACCCGGGTTTGATCCCCAGTACCCACATGGGAGCTGAGAACCGTCTTTAACTCCAGTCCCAGGGGAATCTGACACCCTCTTCTGACCTCCGTGGCATTGCACGACACAGGTGCACAGACCTACATGCAGACAGTACATTCATATGCATAAAAAATAAATAAAATTAAAAAATAAAAAAAGATTAAAAAAATAAAATTGAGACATGCGTATCTAGGATTTCAAAGCTATCAGCATCCAGCTATAAGAGAGAACGTGTGATGTTTGTCTTTCTGGGTTTGAGTTACCTCACTCAGGATGATTGTTTCCAGTTCTATTTGCCTACAAATTTTACAATTTCAGTTTTTAAGAGCCGATTAATATATTCCATTGTGCATTTGTACCACACCTTCATTACCCATTCATCAGTTGATGGACATGTAGGTTGTTTTCAATTTCTGGCTATCTTGAAAAGGGTAGCAATGAACATAGACAAACAGGTATTCTATAGTAAGATATAGAATATTTTGGATATTGTGTCCAAGAGTGTCATGACTGGTTCATATGGTAGATCAGTTTCTAGCTTTTTGAGGATTCTCCACACATTTTCGTAGTAGACACACCAGTTTGCTCTCCCACCAGCACAGGATAAAAGTTCCTCTTTCTCAATATCCTCACCAACATTTGTCATTTTTTTTTTGTTATTTTAGCCATTCTGAATGGTGTAAGATGAAACCTCAAAGTGGTTTTTCACTTGTATTTCTCTGATGACTAAAGATGTTGACCAATTTGAAAGGTTTTTCTCAGCCTCTTGTGTTTCATCTTTAGAGAACTCCCTATTCAGCTCCTTACTCCAATTTTTAATTGGGTTGTTTTGTTTGATGTTTAGTTTTTAGAGTTCTTTGTATATTTTAGATACTAACCCTCTGTCGGAGGTATAGCTGGTAATGATTTTGTTCCATTCTTTAGCTTTCCTCCTCATTCAAATGATGGTTATTTGATGCACAGTAGCTCTTTAGTTTCAAGAGATCCATTTGCCACTGTTGGACTCTGTTGTCAGCAGTTGATTATTTCATAGGACTGTATAACTGTAAAACTGTATAGGTCATGGAAATCCAATCTGGCATCTTATTTTCTTCCATGTTGTGATGACACTGTGTTAACTGTTAAAGTCAAAATATGTTTTCTTATTTTAATAAAATACTAGCTAATTTTTGTCATTTGGTCATTTGATGATGACTAAATTCTTTTTAGTCTATAAACATTTGTAATGCTATAGTTAGCATAAGCATTATAACCTCTTGTGAGAGAATATAATCCCCCACACTTGGTGATGTTATAGAGTATACATCTGAATGTTAATAATTTGTCTTTAGGGCTGGAGAGATGGCCTAGCCGTTAAGAGCACCACCGACCGCTCTTGCAGAGGACCTGGGTTCGATCCCCAGCACCCACATGGTGGCTAAGAACCGTCTGAAACTCCAATTCCAGGAAAACTCCAGTTCCAGGGGAATCTGACACCCTCTTCTGACCTCCGCGGCATTGCACGACACGGGTACACAAACTTGCATGCAGACAGTACATTCATACACTTACAGAAACAAATAAAATTAATTAAAAAAACTCATATCATTAAAAAAATAATTTGTCTTTAATTTGCTTGATGTACATTCTCTAAAATGCCAATGTTAGAATAGATTTCCTCTTGGAAAGTGATCATAAGCTAGAGATGAAGCTTTTTCTACCTTTTCGATGTCAGGTAAATTTACTCGGTCCTTCCTATCTGGATTTCTGCCCTCCCTTTATCTCTATTTGGGTTAAATTTATATGTAACATTTTGCAATTTGCCTTGTAAAAATATTATAAACATTTCCTACTTTGACATTTGAAATGTTGAAATGTTAATTCATGTTGACATCAAATATTTTATGTTACTGCAAATTTATTAAGAACAGTTGCTGCTGGGTGTGGCAGTGCACGCCTTTAATCCTAGCACTTGGGAGGCAGAGGCAGGCGGATCTCTATGAGTTCAAGGCCAGCCTGGTCTACAGAGTGAGTTCTAGGCCAGCTGGGGCTACAAGGAGTCCCTGTCTCAAAAGACAACAACAACAAAAAAGAACAGTTGTCATATACTTGGGGGAATAGAGAAAGACAAGTAACAGTAATGTTACATAGTACAGAGTACAGTTCTTGTACTATACAGAGAGGAAAAACTGGTGAAAAGTAGAACATTCTTGGTGAAATAGAACTTAAACTGATATTTGAAGGGTAGATTTGGCTTTAGAAAAGAGAGATGTGACACCCTAAAAATGAGGAACAGCAAGACAAATACAGACAGCATAAATATGCAGCTTACCGTGAGAGACTGGTGCAGAATGGGTGGGGCTGGAACTCAGCTAGGGCTAGAATTGGTAGACTCTGGTGCAGGTAAATTTTGGAACAGGGAATCGTGGTCATCTGATAAATGAACATGGTCAGTGTGTAAAACCAGGAAGTTTGACTGTTCAGAGTGAACAAAGTGCAATACTAACCAGGGTCTCACATAATAAGTGCGAGTGAAATTAGAGCTCAAAGGAACAGGGAATTAGTGCAATCAATTATGGAGTTCTAGTAGTAGGTCAGATGCATGGGATAACAAAATGTAAAGCAAGTCAGTAGAAGGGACTAGTGCCAAGAACAAAATTTGCTCAGTTTTAAGGGCAAACAGAAGGACTTCAGCAGCTTATGCACAATCAGTAAAGTAGCGCATGTCCCTCATATGCTGATTTAAGTGTCCTGCTGCTTAAATCCGAGAGACAGAATTGAGTATGTGAATGTAATGTAGGTACTGGGGCTCCAGAGATGGTTGGAAAACAAGGATGAGGAGCCAAACCTGGCATTCCTCACATTGAACTTGAGAGTAAACATGAGAAGGAAAACTGTTGACTATGAGCACTTAGAAAAAGTATTCAGTCTTGATGTGACTGGTGTTGAGTGGACCCTTGAGCGGACGGGCAGTCACAGCAGGATAGTTCTTTATGAAAATTCTTCCAGTAATTACAGGCTAGATAACTTGAAAAAAAGATAAAACATCCCCTGGTGGACCAGATGAGAATATATTTAAAAAAAATTTTTTTTTATGTGTATGAATGTACCGCATGCAGGTTTGTGCACCCGTGTCATGCAATGCGGTGGAGGTCAGAAGAGGCTGATGGATTCCCCTGGAACTGGAGTTAAAGACAGTTCTCAGCTGATATGTGGGTGCTGGGGATTGAACTAAGGTCCTCTGCAAGAGCAGTCAGCGCTCCTAACCGCTAGGCTATCTCTCCAGCCCCAGATGAGAATATTTTGAAGCAAATGTTAAGTGTGAAATCATTAGCACACTAACTTCATTTGTTGGTTGGTTTCAGAAAACTTGTGGGAAGAGAAATTTCAGTGCAGCAGGAGGAACTGTAAGAAGTGAATCAATTTAGTTAACAAGAGTAAGCCATTATTTTTAAGAGAATTCATGGATGAAAGGAAAGGTACATAGAAAGTCATCTGGGAGAAACTCAGCGTATCACTGTTATGGAGTAGGAGAGCTACTCGATCGTTTTTATTTCCATGCAGAAGCTCACTGGGAAAACAATTCTCTGCTTTTAGGACCAGACTGATTGGCAGTACTTCTGACTATTGTAGGTTAGGAACACTTTTCATTGAGAAATCAGTGAGTGTTTTAGTTTCCTGTCTCTTGCTGTGATAAATCATTCTGACCAAAAGCTACTGGGGAGGGAGGTTATTTGGTTTACTTTCCAGGTCACAAGCCATAATTGAGGGAAATCAGGACAGGCACTCAAGCAGGAATGTGAGCTGGAAGCCACGGAGGAATGCTGCTTGCTGGCTCCCTCACAGGCTCATCCTTAGCTAGCATCCCTACAACCCAGGTCCACCTGCCTCAGGATGTTACTGGGTCCTTCTACACCTATCAACAATCAAGAGAATCACACACAGACTAATCTGATTCAGGCAGTTCCTCAAATGGGGCTTCCTCTCTGAAGACTCTAGGCTGAGTCACATTGACCACTGAAACTCACTAGGACAACAAGGTCTCCTCATTTTGTCTTTACTGAACAAATTCAAAGTTAACTCTGATCCAACCATAGGGATTTATAGCTCCTTGTGGAACAGATTCCTAAGTCTAATTCTTGGTTCTGCTTTATGTTTGTTGTCGTGTTTTCTCTCTTTTGCTTTTATTTCTTATAGCTCTCCCCCCCCCACTTCTTTATTTTTCTTCTTTATTTAGCTTTATAGTTTATTTAAAACACTTTCTGGAATGAGATAGGGATAAAATGCACCAATTCTCTACTTCTGCAAAGTGCATTGACTTCTGTAGGATAAAACTAGCATCAAGTGGATGAAATAGATTACGCCTAAAATACAAAGAGAAAGAAGAATCTTACCCTTCGTAAGAGTCTTACCCTATTGACATGGTTTAGCAGTAACAGGTAAAAACAACAAAGACAGAAAATAGTGGGGAAAAGAATCAATTTTAATCAGGAATTCAAGTAGAAAGAATTGGTGCAAAATTGAGACCTGAAAGATAATGCAGATTCGTGGGAAAATTAATTAGATTAAAAATTTTGGCTTTTTTTGGTGTTTTTGAGATAGGGTCTCCCTTTAGTCCTAGCTGGCCTGGAGCTCACTCTGTAGAGCAGGCTTGCCTTGAACTCACAGAGATCCACCTGCCTCTGCCTCCCAACTGCTGGGACTAAAGGCATGTACAGCACTCCTGGCCATAAACACTTTTAATTGCTTATAATAAATAAAATTTTAACTTTTTACATTTGTCTAGATGTTGCCTCTGGATCTGTTGTTTTTGAGTGTGTACAGATGGGGCTGTGTTTGAGCCAGGGACATCCAGGTTCTTGTCTGTTGGCTTTATCTTGGTAGCTTCACTACCTAAGTCTGTGCTTGTATTCGTCCTGGAGATAGCTAGAGACCACTATCTCTAATGTTAAATGTCAAGTTTTCAGGTCTGTTTTTATCAGCATGACCACTTCCTTCAACTTTGGGCTTTTTTTCAGGGTACATATTAACACAGGCACTGTGGGCGGTGAATGGAAAAGCAAGGGCATCTTGACAAATGATAGAATCAAGAAACAATGGTGAGAACTTCTGGAAGCTTTTCTCCAAGCTTTTTGAAAGATACGCTACCTTATTGTTGTCTACAATGACCATACATATGTATATTCTTATTTAAATATTATCAAAGAAATGCATATATCAAAACATAATATAGTACCCCATAATGTGTAAGTTTTTTATATATCAACTAAAAATTTAATTTAATTTAAATAAAAAGTGGAAAACTGAAACAAATAACAGACAATGATCATAGTAACACAGAATATAAACTAAAAAAAATTAGCAGGAATAAATCCAGATCTTATATTCAGGTTCAAATAAGAGATCTTCCTTCAAATAAATTCTTATGGAGATGAGCAGGATGGTTTTGTAGTATAGTTCAAAAGTAGATGGCTAAATCAGAATGAGATACAAACACAGACAGCATGGTCATCAGAGAAGTGAGCCTAGGGACAGGAGGTCCTTGCACTTTGCTAGTCTTCTTCTCTCAGTGTTTGCAGTACTCTTATGGGAGTGTGACTAAGACACTTTCTGGTGACAGTGATACTAATACAACAGGTTCTGGGACCAGAGTGGCTACAAGATTTGGGCTGTTAATTCAGTGTAGAAGATCTGTGAAATATCTTCACATAGCATCAACAGGATTTTGTGGAAGAATAATTTCATGCATCCTACAAATCTCTAGGGAATGTTCCAAAACCAACAAGTATCAAGCCAAGAAGTAGTCATTAGGCATCAGGTGCAGTGAAGAATCATGGGTGTTATAAAAGAGGGAGAAACAAGACAAGCTCAGTTCCTGTGCTGAATGAGTAAGAGGCATGTAACATGTAGCGTGCACATGACGGGAATGGTGAGGAGGGATAAAAAAGATGCTCATAACAGTACAGCCAATTTTTTTGGCATTTTTTTTTGAGACAGGATCTCCATTTTCATCTCATCTGGACTGAAGCTTGCACTGTAGACCAGGCTGGCTTTGAACTCACAGAGATCCACCTGCCTCTGCCTCCCAAGTGTTAGGATTAAAGGCATATGCCACCAAGCCTGGCATCAGCAAATATTATTACACATATTTAAAGTGGACTTTCCAACTCCATGTTTTCATCCTGCCTTACTTTTATATATGTTCTAGTGCTGTAAGAGCTCATGGGCGGAATATGTGAGAATCTCTTAAGGTATTCTACATCTTTAGATGTTTATGTATGGCACTAAAATTGTCTTTTCTCAACTTGTAATCTATTAGAGTTACTTAAAACTTTTAAAATTAATGCTTAACATAACAAATACTTAACCAACCACTAGTCTTAGGGACTTCCTTTTATTCGGTGACTAAATAGTCTTATTTATAAAATGTGTTCTGTGGGTGGAAGTAAAAAAAGAATCAGAGCAGGAAAGAGGGTGTGGTTAACACCCTTAGATGTTCATTACCATCCTTTGGTTTCCAATAAACTCAAGGGGAAGAAATGTTTCATATGTCTCCTTTTATTCTCTCCCCAGAAATTTTCCAGTAGCTGGTGCTTCCTTACTTTTTGAATAACCACAAAAAGAAGGAGTCACACTGCTTATAGTTACATTGCTTAGAGAGGAGGGTGACGGTGGTCATCTGGGGTGGATACTTATGACCTCATCTCTCTCAGCTGCCTGATGGCTCAGAGACTGTTTGGTCATAGTGTCCACTAAATGGATTCATCAGGAAAATTTCTCCTTTTAGACTCTTTTTATAATTTATTTATATATTCTTTATTTTATGTGTATGAATGTTTTGCCTGCATGTATGTAAGTGCACCCATGGTCAGTGCTTGTGGAGGCCAGAAGAGGGCACGGAACTGTCTAGAGCTGGAGTTAGCTGCCCTGTGGGTGCTGGGAACTGAACCTGGGTCTTCTACAGGAACAGCTATTGCTCTTAACTTCTGAGCCATCTTTCCAGTTCTGTCCTTTTAGACTATTTAGGAAGAAAGATAGATCGGAATAATTAAAATGTATAAATCAATCAAACAACATTAAAAGACCAAACCCTGAAAGAACTGAATTCCAGTCCCTGCTTCTTTGGTGTAAGATGGGTGAGTCAGAGCAGCCCTATCATCTCTCAATGCCTTTACTTTCCAGAGTATATAGTTAGGGGCCTTGGACTGGACTGTTTTCAAAAGTCTGTTCAAGTTCTAAGTTTTAGCACTGTATATCTTGTTCTGGGTTACCACACAGTTTGTATCAGTCTCAATAAATAACATATGTATTTTGTAAAAAGATCTATGTCTTCAAATACTTCTAGTGGCAAGTAATAGTATTAGATATTTTTATAGTACTGTACTTTTTCCTATCTCTGTCCAAAACATTCTTTTATCAGGACTATTAGAAGAGGCACATGAAAATAAAGAAAAAAAAAACAGTTGCATTATATAAAGTACACTGAAGTTTATACAGGGTCTCTAGCAAGTCTAAGGTAATGTGAGGTAAAACCGAATTTCTGATTTCAATTTATAAACTCTTTCTTCAATGAACATATGTGGAAAGGTTATTTATCATTATGGCTGAGTTATCTATACATAAGAGAGGTATTCTGTATTCTGTCAGGCTCTGTGTTTACTGACACTCATGACATCAATGTACTTTGGGGTGACCTGGTGAGGAAAAGATCCCCTCATCATATCCGTCATCTGTTTGAATTTAACATACCTGATTAGCAAAGAGACATAAGTGACAGTGGTGACCTTTTACAGGGAGTTGGGTAATATGATTTCCTTTGTGATTTGAAATGCCATTGGACAGGTTGAGTAACATCTCTGACTTTCAGGCCTCCCAGCAGTGAAAGAACACCACCTAACTGGCAGGGCATGTGTGTCACAGGCACACTAGTGCTGGCCTTCCCACACTCAGGAAGGCTGAACCTCTATCCTTCATGTGTAAGAACACAGGGCCTGAGGTGGACCTCAGGGTGTCATGCTCAGCTGTTGAAGCACAAAACTCTAGGTGGTTTTTCTCTCCCTCTTCTACATTTTAAAGGATATTGCTTTTCCCAGTTTTATTAATTCTTTATTAATTTTATTAATTCCTAAGTTAACACCCAAAGTCATGGATTCCATTTTGACATTTTCATGCGTATATATCAATACAGTTTCTTCTTGCTTATCTCTCTCCCTCACTGGCCTCCCTGTCTATCCTCCACCCACCTCTTGCTAGTTCCTTTCCTGGCTTCTTCTTCTGAGTTCTTCTGATGATTAGGTTGTTATAATCATCAGCTGGAGCATCCAGATGAGCGTTCAGTAGTTTATGTGGAATTGGATGGGGATGGGAGCTGGACAGCTGACAGTACTGTAGAAGAGAAGAATTTAATGATTTGTGGTAGCAGGAAAGAGATGGGGACTGGACCTGGCAATAAAGCAGAGGAGAAGGATTTAATGCTCTGGAGAACCAAGAAACTGTCCCATTGGTATGGCTTCCAGAGCCAGACTGAGTGGCTTTGAATCTTGTTTGAGAGCACTTTGAACTTGGACAAATTGCCCAACTTACAAGGTTTAGTTCACCTGGAGAATGTTTTAAAAGAAACCTAAAGCCAAAGGATTGTGGGTGAAGAGTAAATAAAGAAAGCACAGGCAAAGCCTTTGGTATAGTGCCTGGCACATGGCAGGTAACATAGAGACAGGATGTCCACTTACGGCTCCCTCCTGCCTTCTTCACGATGATCACCATCCTAGAAACAGAAAACAGAGTATAGTCATTCCTGCTAATGAGTGTGAGATGTTAAAGAGAAAAAAAATGTATTTTTGACATTTGTAGAGACATCCTAAGTGTGCACAGTTGTTTGGGGACTAGTGTTTACTGGTTTGAAAAATGTAACCCTAACTTAATGAATGTAAACCACAGGGAACAGGGAGATTGAAGTGCATCTCTGAGCTGGGCGTGCTCACTGCGCTGCTTTGTGTTCTGGCAGAAGTTATTTTGGTTTTCTAAACTTAGAGGAAATGAGTTCTGATCGATCTCCAGTTCTTCTTCCAAGTCTTCATGGTTGTAATTCTTGTGAGTCTATCACTGGCATCCATATTTGCATCATTTTTCTTGTGATTTTTCTCTTTCCAGTGTTGGGGATTTTCCCTTGGATAAATGGAAGACTGAGTACATTATAAGAGTCATAAAGCTGGGACGTTCCTTTCAGCTCCTTACTTTGCTGAAGGATTTGTCACCCCAGTATCTGTGGAGTTTTGCAATGCAAAGTCTATAAAATCTCATTATTGTTTATTGTCAATTTTCCCCACAGGTCAGGCTCTTCTTGCCATCTTTTATCTGACACACACAGTTAGGCTTCTGTTCTTATTTCACTGCTGGGAAGCCTAAGGGCCAGAGATATTAGGCAACCTGTCCGATGTCTCACAGCTGGTTGTGATGACAGGATATGGGCTGGTTTTGTCTGACAACTCTGATAGTGCTTTTGTATCTGATATCTCTACAAAATGCTTTAAGTATGTAGTGGTTAAGAGGGTAAACGGAAGACTCTAGGGAGCTAACAGCTAATTTACTAAGTTTGACTTAAATCATGATCCTCTGCCCACTTTATTGTAGGTGGCTTTCTCAGCCAGATAAACTTATTCAGACAAACTGTAGCACACGTTCACAAGGGAAGGTTTATGTATATTGACTGCTGTGCTGCTAAAAGCACAGAGCTGGAATATAAAGAGCATACAGCCAACATGCATCAAGTTGGTAGCATTCAGAATAGAAATTTTCTCATTATTTTATCTAGAAAATATTTATTATGTACTTAGGATGAGGAAAACTATGTTCTAAGACACAGACACAAAGAGACACATTGTCTGTGTTCCAGGAAATCCTAATTTGGGAGGGGGGGGGATAAGGACATGCATTTGAATACTATACGAAGTAGTGTGTTTTTCTTCAAAACAATTATTGTTCCATTCAAGTCTTAAAAAATAAAGGCTGAGTAGTAATCAAATTGTTCTTGGCATCCTTTTACAGTGTTTGACTCTTTTCTTAAATTGGCTATTATCTAATTTCCCAGCTAAAGAACACATTTTTGAGCAATGAAATTCTTCTGCTAGATTAACTATCTTCCTCATGTTTATTCTCAGTGTGAGACAAACTTGTTGCCAATAGCATAGTGCAGCCTATTGTCCGCTGTTTCAGCCAGTTGTCCCTAGAAACAGAAACAGTAGGGTATATGTAGAATTCTGCGTATATATTTATAACAACTACATTTCTAGGACTTAGCCCTGTGGCTGGGGGGGTTCTGCTGAGTTCAAAGCCACAGGACAGCCTAGCAGGATGAAACCTCTCAGGAAGAAACTGATGCAGCAATCTGCAGGGAATTTCTTCTCCTCCAGCTAAAAACTGGTTTTGCCCTGAAGGCCTTTCAACTGATTTTATGAAGTCCATTTGCATTACTGAGGATAATGTCCTTTATTTAAACTTTAAATGTTAATCATAGCTATAAAACATATTTCATATCAATATCTAGATTAGTGTTTAACTGAATAACTGTACAGTAGACTAGCCAAGTTGTTAAATATAGTTACCTCTTAGGATGCAAAGAAAATTACCAAAATAGTAGACTAAGGCACTTCCTTCTTTCTCTCCTTCTTCTTCCCCTCTCCATTTTCCTTCTTACCTTTCATAGTCTGATAGGTTAAACTTTCAGATTATATTTCGAGGGACTGAAATCTCTATGAAATGCCATAGAGTTCTGAGAGCTGAACTCATGCTTTGATTCCCATAAAGAAGTTTTTTTTTTTTTTTTAATTGTATCCTTCCAGGAAGTATCACAGAAACACTCATAGAGAACCTGTACTTCACAAGTGGGAAAGCCAGTTCCACTGGAACTTGATATCCATGTCTTCCTGCCACTTTGTAATGACTTGTTGAAGTAGCTCTTGAAGTAAATGTGGTTCAACTTCAGCTGCTGCCACTTGTTACTTGAAAAAAAAGAAAAACCAGATTTTCTAAACCAACCAAAGACATCTTTAACTTTCCTCAAATACATTTCCTGATTGTCTTTCAATGTTGAGGAGCCAAAATTTTGGTATTTTGATAACGAAAGTCAAGGCTGAGTCCATGTCCATTCTAGTAAAATGTCTATGTGTCAATCTGTGTTTCCTTGAAGCCATCTTTTATTTTATTTATTATGTTTATTTTATATGTATGAGTGTATTGCCTGCATGTGTATAAGTGCACCCGTGTCATGCAATGTCCATGGAGGACAGAAGAGGGTGTCAGATTCCCTTGGAATTGGAATTAGGGATGGTTGTTAGCCGGCATGTGCATGCTGGGAATTGAACCTGGGTCCTCTCTAAGAGCAGCCAGTGCTCTTAACCACTGAGCAATCTCTCTGGCTCTAAAAACCATCTTGTAATAATTCTATTTCAGTTCACAGAGTTCATTCTCAGAGACCACAAGACAAAGCTCTCTTGGAGCTTTGTGTTCCCCTAAGTTTTAGGCATTAAGTGTCCCAGGATGTTGTGTCCTGTGTAATCCAGCATTCACCCCAGTTTCTGTGGATTCTGGGGAAAGGATGGGTTGGAATACTTCCATTCTCTCTGTGTTCCTGGTCTCTATTCCTTGTAGGCTTTAGTTCATCTCCAGCACCTCAACATAGATGATTTTTCATTGCTCCTTACTTAAAAACAGCAAGAGAAAATTGTCTTCATTCACACAAAGCATTGATTTGGGAAAAAGTTATTGCTGAAGAAAATAAAATTCTATGTGCTTCTGGGAAATTGGAAGAAATAAAGGATTTTTTACACTGAAACAAGTCAAACAACCACAAACAAAGCAGTGATACCCACCATTTCCGTTGCCACTTCCTGTTCTCGACTCTGCTCTTCTACTCCTTTATTTTTCTCTCTCTTCTCTATTTAGAACCTTCCATTCCTTTCAATAGCATAGAGAAGCTTTCTCTTGTTTATTTTGTGCACATATTCTCTTCCTTCCTCCATTCCTCTGGTGCACAAAATACTGATTTTCATCAAGCTTTCATTTAGAAAATCATGTATGGGTAAACATTGCAAAACTTTTGCTCCATGGAAATTTGCTGCTGAGTTCAAGGAGAAAGATGTGCCATCTTGTTTTCTTTTCCAGCTTCTTCAAGGGATTGGTTAGTTCTGTTCTTCCTTCACATTCTCTACTTAAAGTAGTAACAAAGCCACTATTGATTGAGCTTACTGATGGGTTGATATTTTCCTTTATTGAACAAGCATGTACATATACTAGGAGGGATGCACAAATGAACAAGTCATTTTCCCTTCAGATAGAACAGTGCAATGACTATCATTTAAGTGAGCAACACAGTAGAGGTGTCTGCCACAGAGGTACCATGTAAACTCATGCTTTGACAGAGAAGAGACCTAAACATGGTCTACAGTTTTCCACTAACAATGTTCTTCCATGTGGGTGAAATTAAACAAGCAATTTTGAAAAACAACTGTAAAGTGGACCATTTAATGCCAATTAAATAGAGCATGTTTTTCTAATAATTTGGAGTTGGCTAAGGTTAAAGATAGTCTGAGAGAGAAAGAGATGGGTGATGGAAGTAGAATAAAGATGAAGGAAAAGGGAAAAGAAAGAGACATCTATTTCAATTTTCTCAGGCTACTTTAACATATTCAAATTACGGGAAGCAATTTTCTCTGAAATATCTAGTACAGTTTTTCTGTTTTCCAGTGTGGAAATAGCTCACTAGATTGAGTGAACAGACTATGAGATAATGGGGTAAGTGGCTAATGGGTGAATGGTTTATTCCTGGTTCTTTTTGGAGTGCAGATAAGGTAATTTACCTAACATCGCTGTGCAGAAAAGCCATTGGCTGAATGCACAGTGGAGTTCTGTTTAACAAAACATTCATACAGGGTGATATGTCTTTTCTGTTTCAAGTTGATATCCTTTGTGCCATAGCCTTGCTTTTGATGTGTAAGTCTGCATATTAAACTGCCCTGCTCCAATGCATTTTATGAATGCAGAACAGCCTGCAGCATTCTATCACTAAAGCATTACATTGCTAAAACACCATTGAAGCATTTCTAAATTATAATTCAGCTTTAGTCAGGAAGACATCATGGGGCAATCTATAAAACTCATGTATCTAAGGTGAACGCCTATGCTCTACCTGTGCATGGCTTTTAGTTTAGTGACTTAATTACTTGAGTCTCCTTGGCTATAACCACTTAAATCTCTTTGTATTATTGTGAATTTGCCATCTACTAATAGAAGAGAAGTTTAAACAACTTCTCAACTCCCTTCTAGATCTTGACAATCTATATTCCAGACAGTAAAGTACAAGAGTGTGGGGTTGTTTCCTCCTCACAGAGTATTAGGGTTAACTTGTACACAAGCAAAAATGCCCATTTGTATTGCTCTCCTGGCTCATGATTTCCTCCCACAGACTAGGAGAGTGGTACACTAGGTATTCAATGGGCTCTTTTGGAATGAATAATCTTCTGTCTGTATAGTCAGGAGCCCTCAGAGATTTTTCCAAGTATTCTTCAGAGTTAGACTCCAGGGCATTAAAAGAGGTGCCATTTGTGTCAGGGACACAAATCAAGCATGGGTTTAACCTTGTGGTAAGTGGTTCTAATCAGACATTTTCCTGGAATGAATTTGCACTGTTCTAATTAGATTTTTTTTCTGTAATAATCATGTTGTAGATGTTGGGACATGGGTCCATTTGTGATAAATGGAAAAGTTATGTAATCTAGGCAATGAGACTTCATCTTTGCAAGGGAACCTAGTGGAAAGACAACACTACACCTCAAAAACTGGATGAACAAGTACTCAAATGAGACAAACAGAAACCACTGTTGTGGTGCTAGAAAAAGGCTTTGTCCCATAAGAAGCAGGAAGACTGTAAATGGAAGGGGCCTCACTCTGACCACGAGAGAAGTCACAAAACTCTCCCTTTGAGTGGTTTCCATGCCTGAAAGGCAAACGGGTGGCACAGGGCTTTCAGTTTCTAATTTTCATTAAGAAGAAAGTCTGTTCTATTGCATTTGGGCTTGAAGACTGAAGGAGAATCAACACAAGGAATGCATTTAAAGGGAGAAATAACTTTTAGTGATTATTTATAGATTGCTTAAAGAGATACTTGAGGATACATGTGAGTCACTAAGGATGGTGGATGATGGAGGGACGTGACATGCCAATGTGACCACAGCCTTAACCAAGCAGCCTGGAAATGTGAAGGACATATTTATGTCTTCCTACCTTGCTTGAGCCAAAGTTCTCACCAAAAAATAAAATACAAATTGTCCACAATTTTCTGTGGTAAATACCATCAAAGGGACAGAGCAGTCTGGGACTTTGTCTCCCTCCAGCTCTGCCTGACTATACCTAAGGGCTGGGATGAAGTGACTTTGTTTATGTATAACAATAAAAAAATACCTGTGGTACCTATAGGCCATCGGATACTCTTTAATAGTGTACTATGGAAGAAACCAGAACTTCTTAGCAGAATTGAGAAGTCCTCCTCCTCCTCTTCCCCTCTTCCTCTTCTTCCTCCTCTTCCTCCTCCTCTTCCTCCTCCTCTTCCTCATCCTCCTCCCTTCTTATTACTAGTATTATTTCTCATGTCCCTTCAAAGTCTTGATAAATGATATTCTAAGTTTGTTAAACTATAACAGTCTTCTTCATTTTAAAACTAACATCTGTGTCATTTGTATACTTTTTAAGTTACATTTTCCCTATTACAGTGGCTTACCTATGAGACTAACACATTGCCTACTGCACTAAGGAGGCAGGTTACAGTGGCTTACCTATGAAAGAATCAACAATGGAATTAATTTCTTTGGGGGACCAATTTTTATTCATGTTTTTCATCAAAATATTTATAAAGAGCCTGAAACGAGTTGAGTGTTTTGCTTTAAAATTGCTTCTATATTCCATTTTACACAGAAACAGTTGAAAAATTTCGGCCCATTATTTCCAAAGACTCACTTTTGTCATTTTTATAACATATATAGTAAATCCTATTGTATGAAGTTCTTGTGAAAATTGAATATGTTAAAATATATAAAGCAGTTGTAGGCATCCAGGAACAAACCTAACCAAAGACACCAACAATCTCTATAACAAAAATTTTAAAACCTTGAAGGAGATTGAAGAAGACATCAGAAGATGGAAAGACCTCCCATGCTCACGGATTGGAAAAATTAATATAGTAAAAATGTCCATTCTACCCAACTAATACAGATTCAATGCAATCATGAGTTTCTTCATAGACTTGGAAAAAATTCTTCAAATTCATACGGAAACACAAAAGACCCCGAATAGCTAAAGCAACCCCGAGTGAAAAGAGTAATATGGGGGGATCAATATACAAGACTTCAAACTGTATTATGAAAATATAGTCATAAAACAGCCTTGTACTGGCACAAAAACAGACCTATAGACCAATGGAACAAAATTGAAGATCCAAACTTGAGCTCATACAATTTCAGCCATCTCATATTTGACAAAGGGGCCAAGAAAACTCAATGGAGGAAAGACAGCATCTTCAGCAAATGGTGTTGGGAAAACTGGATCACCACTTGTAGAAGAATAAAATTAAACCCCTACCTCTCACCCTGTACAAAAATCGACTCCAAATGGATTAAAGTACTCAACATGAATCCCAAAACTCTGAAGGTGACAGAAGAAAACGTTGGCAGTAACCTACAAGATATAGGTATAGGGGAAGACTTTCTAAATCAGAGAGCAGCTGCACAGGAAATAATGTCGACAATTAACAAGTGGGACCTCATTAAACTCAAAAGCTTCTGTACAGCAGAAGAAACAATCAGGGAAGTGAAGAGAAAACCCACAGAGTGGGAGGAAACCTTTACCAGTGATACATCTGACAGAGCATTAACTTCTAGAATATATAAACTACTCAAAAAAACAAAGAAGTAAGAAAATAAATGACTCACTCAAAAGATGGAGTAAAGAGCTGAGCAGAGATTTCACAAGTGAGGAAATAAAGAGGCTGAGAAACATCTTAAAAAGTGTTCAACATTGCTAATAATTAAGGAAATGCAAATTAAAACCACTTTAAAATATCATCTTACTCCAATAAGACTGGCCAGGATCAAGAAAACAAATGATAGCAAATGCTGGAGAGGTTGTGGGGAAAGGGGAACATTCATCCACTGCTGGTGGGAATGCAAACTCGTACAACTACTATGGAAAACAGTATGGAGAACCCTTTGAAGACTCAAAATGAGCCTACCACCTGACCCAGTCATACCACTCCTGGGTATATACCCACAAGACTCATCCTACTGCAGAGATACATGCACATCCATGTTTATTGCAGCTCTCTTCATAATAGTGAAGAGCTGGAACCAACCCAAGTGCCCCTTGACTGATGAGTGGATAAAGAAAATGTGGTATGTCTACACAATGGAGTTCTATGCAGCAGTAAAGAAAGGTAACATTATGAATTTTGCAGGTAAATGGATGGAACTAGAAGATATTATGATAGGTGAAGTAACATGGTCTCAGAAAAACAAACAATGAATGGTATCCCTTATTTGTGGATGCTAGCACCAAGTACCTAGATGTAAGGCAAACTGAGCAACGTTATGTTATATTCCTCTTTTCTGAAAGCAACTGTGCTCTTATAATGTGAATCCCTTAACAGGCTCTAGAATTAATCTATCACATATTTTCAGACTTTGTAATTTTGGTATATGGGTAGAGGGTATATATGCATATTTTACAGTAATCAACATTTAAAAGGGAAAAATGTGAATCCTGAAAAATGATTTGAAAATAACAGTTTATTTTCAGATGACATAATTTCAGTATAGGTGTGACATATATATATATATATATATATATATGCCTATGCTGAAGCAATACAAATCGGAGGGAACAACAACAAAAGAACTGGGACAAAGAACTGACTAAAACAGTAAAGTTCTCCTGAAAACAATAATCCTCTGCTTTGAAAAACTTTTTTTTTTTTTTGTCTTTTTGAGACAGGGTCTCCCTGTAGCCCCAGCTGTCCTGGAACTCACTCTGTAGATCAGGTTGGCCTTGAACTCACAAAGATCCACCTGCCTCGGCCTCCCGAATGCTAGGATTAAAGGCGTGCACCACCACGCCTGGCTGAAAAATTTTTAAAAGACTCAGAAAAAGATGTAAGACATAGCCCGGCATGGTGGTGCCCCGTCTTTAATCAGGAGGCAGAGGCAGGCGGATCTCTGTGAGTTCAAGGCCAGCCTGGTCTACATAGTGAGTTCCAGGACAGCTGGAGCTNTCTGACTTTTTCTTTTCAGATGTGTTAGTTTGGTCTTTTCAATTCTGTTGTGATGGTTTCTGTGCAATAAGGGTCTTAGACATAGAATAAATTTAGGCATGTATGTGGGGATTGTTAATGAGCTGAGCGGCACAATATAGGTGGGGTTCCTGGGTTGTGAAAGGTGCATTGAGGTGTGGTGGCATGCCTTTTATGAGTTTGGGAGCGGCGATCTTTGTTGGTGGCGCTGGTTAAGAGTTTGGTTTGGCAGTGGGGTACGGGGCCTGTGTCTTCAGACCAAATATAATACCATAAATAATAATACTAATTCGATAATCTATGGGCAGGAGTGTTATTTGTGCTATGGCTTGGTTTACCAATTGACAGCTATTTCTGTTCCTGGCAGGGATTCCTGTATGACGATTTATATATTGCATGTAAAGCAGAGATAACCTGTCTTTAGTGGTTTCGGTCAGTATTTTTTTTCACCAGCAATGAGAAAAACTAGTTACTGTCCTATTGAGCACACCCTTTGTATTGTCTTCTTATTATAGTGGTCATGTTTGTAATTTTTAGATCGTGTTTAGTTTAAATAATTTTTTCATTAATTTGTCTCATTTTATTTTGCATTCTTTGGGCAGTTGCTGGCTAGTAGGGAACTCAGAAGTTGTTGGTGTTTTGTTTATTTAATGTTCTTATTTTCTGTTAGTTGATATAGTTGGGTAGTAATCTCTTGACATGTTGTGAACCTTCTTAGGGAGGTTCCTCTTGATGTGTCTCTGGGATATTAATTGCATAGTGAGGTTGAATAATTTTCAACTTGATTTTAGGATTTTTTGATGGTTTTGGTATATTGTGGCGGGAGCTCTGGTCAGGGTGGGGTTGTGTTAGGTGTCAAGGGCCTGTGTAAATTCTTGTGATTGTTGTGCACAGAGTGTGGCGGTATCCTCTGATTTGTGTCTTGCTAGCATCCCTGTGTGAAGAATGGAAAGTGCCCGGATATGCTTCTAGCATGCGGTGTCCAGTCCTTGATGCTGATGGTAAAACCGCCAGGTTTGGGGTATCCTTTCCGCCACCTGCACAATCACTATTCATTGTGAGTTTTTATCTCTGCTAACCCTTCGAATTCAATTTGGAAGGTAAAGTATGTTGTGAGTTAGTAGGGAAGGTTAATGTCAGAGAGGAAATGGGGTTGTGTGTTAGAGATACTCAGTTGTGAGTTGCACGTTTTCAGGCTGCTTATCCGCCCTGTGTAGAAGGGGGGAGGTGAGGCGAATAGCATGAATCGATTTCGATAAGTAAAGCAGTAATGGCGATACGATTCACTCAGACGATGAGACTTGGATAGCATAACAAAAGATTTGTTCTTGAGGTTATGAAGAGAAAAAGATTACCATGGATAACAGGGAAATGGATAATAAACGCTCAGATTTCAAAAGGGAAAGGGGAAACGGTGGTAGGAAGCCTTAGTAAGGTGGACGCTGTATTTAATGAGAGAAGAATATTGGGGCCCAGGAAAATGGGCTCGCAGTAAAGGGCACCTGTTTTTTGGAAGTTCTTCTTAGTTTCTTATTTACCAGGTTGTTGAGCTTTGAAAGCCTCTTTGATGTTACAGAGTTAAGTATCAGGCTGGTGACGCTTCTGATGCTAATGACATACTTAAGGACACATTGGGCCAGGGTTAACTTTGTTCCTTGTCCTCATAGGTCAACTAAGTCTTAGGGATTATGAATGGGGGCATCTCTTTGATGCTGCAAAGTGAGTCACAGTTTTTTCTGTGCGGGAAGTCTCGGAGATCCACTAATGGGATTTCTGCCAGTGTCCAGTCTACAAAGAGAAAGTCTACTCATTGTTAAAAAAAAAAAGCCTGGTCAGGACCTGATTTTGTCCTTGAGTGGATGGACTGCGGTGATTTGAAGCCAAAAGGGAGAAGGGGTCTCTCCTCCAAATGAGAACAGTCCTCATGAGTTGGAAACAAAAACTTAGGTTGATCTGAGCTAGAGTGGGACTTTAGATCAAAAGGGAGAGCAACCAGACAATAATTACTTAGTAGGCTGAGAATTGTATTGGTATTAAAACTAGTAAAGACGAAAATAGACCAGTTGTTTGCCTGTTTACTTTACGTCAGCGCATCTTTAACCCCGTGGCATGTTTCATGTGTGGTGCTCACTGATTTGAATCCTTCAAAGGATGAGACACAGCTTTGTAATCTTCCTATGTGGACTGAAGATTCATGTTTCTCCAAGAATCCAAACCTTTCCCCTAGTGTGATGGGGCTCATGAGATCCAGCCTTGTGGGATGCGACTACTACTTGGGGTTTCGCCTTTTAGGTTAGATTGCCCCATGTTTGGAGGCTGTATCGAGGACCGTACAGGGGATAAGATGGGATGCAGGGCTTATGGACCTCATTTGGTGACCAAAACCCAGTGTGGAACACAAGACACGAGGGCAGGATTGATGGTTGTTTGGGTTGCCAAGAGGAGCCGTCAAACTGACCATCTTCGGCCTAATTAAAAGGGGAAATAGTGTATGTCTGCCAAGTTAGTACTTGTACAAGGGGGTGGAGGTGCAGTCACTTTATAAGGAACCATCTCTCTATTTTCGCTGAGAATTTCATCCGTTCCAAAGAGGGAGACTCTGACCTAAATTGTTCACCAGGAATACCTACGCGAGAGGGGGAGGGAGAGATAAGTCATCCATTTCAATGGGGATCAGACAATTATGCACCCAGAACACTCGATTTTTTACCTCGTCCCACCCTCAGAGGAGAAGGAAACTGCAGAGCAAAAGAAACCTTGACATGCGAAGCCAAAAGAAATAGTCTGTTCCAGGGATAGCTGCAGGCCACTGAGCATGCGGGGTGACGAATAAGCTGCTGAATATTGCAGATTGTTGGGATCTAACTATAAGGAATTCTGTCCTGATAATACAAGACAGTAATAAAGATTATTTCTTTTAAAATCTTTTTCATCTCTAAGATAGAAGGCAACTTTGCACATTCGAGGAGCAGTCTTAGTTGTTCCACCTTAGGCAGAGGTTAATTTCTTTACCTTGTGATGTTCTTTTCGAGATAGAGCTGCTTGGAAAAGAGGAATGTAGTATGATTGAGAACATTAAGTGAAAGCTATTTCAGATGCACTTGTGACAGAAATGCCAAAGCAACATGAAAGGGGGTGGTACTAGAAGCGAGAACCAGCGATGGAGTTTACGACTATAAAAAAATTCGGGAAAGATTTAACTAAATTGTTTTTCACTTTCAGAGCTTTTAATGTAGAGTTTCAGGATAAAGTGGCCGTCACAGGCAGTCAGAGTTCGTCAGTTGTTGTACATCTGGAAAATGTACCCGTGATGAACCTGGAATTCAGTGCCAAATCACCAGGGCCGACTTCTCTGCAAGACCATATAACTACCTACGAAGCAATTCGTCCCTTGAGAAAGGCTCTTGTTATGTCCAAATCTTGCCTGAAAGTTGGGTTTGGCGAAGGATGCTTTTACAGTACATTCACCCCCCCCCACCCCCACCCCCACCCCCTGTGACCCTCATCTTTCTGACCTTTGATGAGGGGCCAGAGTTGGAAGGAGAGGAGTGAGCACTGAAGGACAAATGCTGTGGACATTCTGTGAAGTCTTGAGAACAGAGAGGAACAGTGGTCTTGCGCAGCGATTGTGAGCATCCCATGGACGTGGACTTTGTAGTAGGCACTGGCAGACAAACCACGGAAATTGAACAATCTTCTGATCAGACCAAGAAGTGGAAAGCTGTTTGTTCATGCACTCACAATACTAACAATATGTACTCGTCCTTCCATTAAATAATTCATTCCCCACAGTTTAGATTTTGAGATAAAGTTAAGTAGAAACGATATTATCTGATCAAGGTGGGTAGAAGTCAAAGAATTGGAAGGTTGCATCCGTTTGATAATGTTTGACCGCAGTCAGGTTCGCCATTGTTTATTGAGGAAAGCAATTGAGTCACTGACTGTGCACAGTTCCTTCCCGAGGAAGAAGACAGGGTTGGCTCGCTGAGGCTGAGAAGAACCTTCAGAGGGTAAAAGCAGAAGAACGGGGTATGAGGGCAGCTGTGGTCCCAAGACCAAGTGTCATCCTTGTGACTTCCCTTTGTTTCCATCAGAAGCAGAGCTCTTCAGGTGCCCTATTATACCTGTTTCGAGATGCAGCTGAACACTCTGAATAGTTCCATCTGCACAATGCAGGTGACAGCAGATAATGCACACAGTCCCCCTTCAGAACAGAGCTGCTCATCCTCCCAAGACTGAGGAGTTTGGCTACTGACAGGTTACAGATGAGTTCCACTCCAGGTATTTCCCAGGCCTGAGAAAAGTTCCTCACCAAGTATGGCATCGCTTTGGGGGGCAAAGAGGTAGCCTGTAGGCAGTGACTGGTCTGTCAGTGGAGGGCCCAAATATCTTACCTCTTTATCTCTGAATCAAATGTGAAGGACTATTTTAGCTTTTTATCCTACAAGGACTGTAAGACATAATGGATATATATCAAATGTTCCAGGTTATAATCATGTAGTTCACTAGACCTATTGGTTTAATTTTTTATAGGTTAAATGAATACAATTAAACTGTTTTTAAGGAAATTCATTTTACAATATTTTACATTCTGCAGATTTTTATGCCTTGGACATGATCTGTCATTTTGTGTGATTGCCTTTGATACTGAAGACTGTAGGGTGCTATGGCTAAGTCAATTTGAGCCACAGGGACCATTCCCCATTGAATGTTAAAGCTTTATCAAGTAAAGCATTGACCCGGTTTGTATTATGTATTGGGTTTTTATTATGTTTTTACGAAAATCTCATATTACCCAGTTCCTAAACTTACCCTTTATCTTCGTGTCTCTTTATGCTGGGATTACCCAGTCAGTCACCCAGTCTAGTTCTCGATTTTTTTACTTTAAACGTTGTTCTTCCTGCTTATGGTTATTGATTGCCTGGTGAAGATATCCAAAGGTAATTTTTCTAAGTCTCTTCAAAGGACATTAAGGACTTTCATTTTAAGTAGCTCTTCTGCAATGTGCTTCATCTTGTTTAAGATCCTCACTTAACTTTTAAAATCTTTTAAATGTTTATCCCAATCCTGGGTTTGTTGGATTTGTCTCTTGATGAGCTTTTGGTTTTCATGTGTTGAATCCTTGTTGTTGGCTAACCATCTCAGTTTACTGTTTATGAAATGGCTACTCCTACCCCTGCCAGGGGCTGTGTTGTGTATCAAGTATTAACGAACGAATTCCTTTAGAATTTGAAGCTAACCTTTTGACAGACCGTATTGGTGATGAATTGCCAATGGGGAAGTTATTTGGATCCAAAAGAAGAAGTGGTAAACAGAAAATTAATAAGCTAAAGGCCAAAAGCAGGAGGATTCGTTTATTCTGTATAGCTGGCCAAGGTGGAAATGTAAGCTGATGAGGATTGAAGAGGGATACTGGGGAGACTAAGTGACCAGGTTGTGTGATACAGACACAGTGCTGCTTTCATTGGAGGTTGGCTCCAGGGATCTCGAACCTCGACAAGAGGAGTATAGAAGGTAAAGTGGGAATCGTTACAAAAGTTTTAATGTTTGGAGGGTCAAGTTGTACAGACCATTTCAATTAGATCCTACTTATGAGCACATGTTAAGAGGCTTGTTAGGAGAAAAAAAATTTGGTGCCAATATTTACAGTTCATGCCAAATGTATATTTTTATCATTTGTCACTTTCTGTCCATAGAGTGGCTGACTTGCAGCCGGCATATTCCCATCCTTGTCACTTTTAATTTAGCCAGTGATTGTATGCACTTGTTTAATAAGTGCCATGTTTTCCAGCTACAACAGGAACAACCGACAAACACACTCAGTCTTGAAACTTATGTAGGGGTGATGGGGGAGCCTTTTAGTTCTATTTTGGATATTTACTCTCCTTGCTGCCTCCTATTATTTTTTGATTCATCTCTTATTTTTATTCATAGATCTTTGTAATATCCTTTGCAGCAGTTTTAAACATTTTCCTACTTCCCATGCCACTTTCCATTTTCTTCTAGCCCATTATTACCATGGGACTAATTTTTTGTGGATATTTAGTTAAGCTAGTATTTTTTTGAATCGATTTCTAACGTTAGGGAAGGGTAGTTATATGAAGGGGTTGTGGGTTTGTTTTTGTTTGTTTGTTTGTTCTTGTTTTGGCAGGAGTTCCTATTCCCCAGCTTGGTCTCAAATTTTATGTAGACAGTCAGCTTCATCTCTAGAGGATCGTATGCCTTGTGCAAGTGCTGGTCAAAGAATGTGCCACCACACCAAGCCTATGTTCTAATTTTGTTCCTAGACTTTGATCATAACTGTTATATTCTATATGTTACTTCAAAGAATTTTGAGAATCGAAATTTATTAATACCCATTGTTGATTGAAGATAAACACAGAAGTTTAGTTTGTAACTGGTAGCTGCTTTTAAAAAGGAACAAACCAAACCAAAGAAACAAAATCAACCCAGTAACTTTGTGATGAATGCGGATACTCAGAAGAATCTATTTTCTGCCTCTCCTGGCAGTCAGTCAGTTGCGACTGTCCTCACTTCTCCAAAGAGGGCCATAGGTAGAAGCATGCATTTCATAGACCCAGGTTATGGAACAGGGGCAGGTCTCCACCACACTGTTCTTCCTGCTGGTTGGAAGCTGACCTGTAGTCACAGTCACGCAGCTTCCTGGTATGCGTATGTGAACAATGCTCCAGAAGAGGGCAGTCCTATCTTCTGATCTTGGAAGGTGCAGATATTCTACTGTGTCGTTACATACGTTTCACCACTGCGTTTGGAAGCGTTGTTGCACTCTACTCTACTGAGTGTATAATATGTGTTTTTATTTTGTCGAGGTCTGTCTGTTATTTATAAGATTCAGCATCTCTAGGTCATAATGATACAGGATGGCTCCAGACATATTCTGGTTGGAAAAATGTCTGGTGGTAATAAAAGGTGTACTGAGACACTTAGAAGGCTTCAAATTTCCAAAAAAACATACTGATTACATTGTTAGTTTCTCAGTAATGAGTGTTGGTAGCTTAATGCATCCCACTTCAAGCAGTTTGGAAGGAATCCGTTTAGGTCATATAGCAAGGATTAGAGGACTTTAGAAGATTAGTTTTAAAAGCAAATTAAAGTTTTCTATCACATGGATGTTTTAATACATTGATAGAAGGTTAGTTTGAGAAGGCATGAGATCCACATCCGTTTCTTTCTTGTTACCTTCCCCTTCTATCCAGGAATACTACAGCAGGATGGCACCTTAATATCATGGCTTTTCAGCGTCTATAACTATGATAGTTCTGTTTCTGTTTATGTATTGACACATAATAGACTATTATACACATAAAAATAAAAAAAGATAGATGCAGAACTATATTAAGCACTATAACTCTTTAATAGTGAATAGTTCACGAAAATTAGTTCTAGCAAAATATCAGTACAATGTTTTGTCCTATGATTGACAGTCAGTCTTTGAAGTGCATGTTCCTGCACTATGACCACATTAGGCACTAACATAACTTATTTTATTTCTTCTAAAACTTAGTTCATGGTTTTTTTGCCTTTCATTGCAAAAATATATGTTCCTGTAATATCTGAGTAATTTACATTATAATAATATAATGAAGATGTATATTATGCAGGAAACAGTATTTTGGTGAGTCAATGCATTAAATTTTCAATGCATCGACGTGTTATGTGATCAGGGTATGCAAGTGGTGGCATGTTAGATGTTTGTTGTAGTTGGAGGCAAAGATCAACGTCGTGAGTCGTCTTCCACTTATTAGTATTCTATTTTTTTTGTCTTTTTGGATCATAAGGTTCTCCCTGTAGTCCAGCTGTCTGGAAACCTCCCCTGAGACCAGGCTGGCCTTGAACATCACAAAGATCCACCTGCCTCATGCCTCCCGACTGGGGGTTAAAGGTGTGTGCCACAGTGCCTGCATATTAACCTTTATTATTTTGAGAGAGGTCTTTCTCACCATTCCCACTGTTATACTGCTGGCAGGAAGCCATGGGTTTCACCACCCCATCTACACACCACTCACCCCCAGTGCGGCTGATAACCAAGTACATTCTGCCAAAACATTTTTATATGGTGTCTGAACATCCCTGTGCATGTGTGCAAGGACTGACCTGTTAAGCTGACTCAGAGCTTTTAGTTAATTCTGTTTTATATATATATATAAATATTTATTAATTTTATTTATTCTGTAGGTGTATGAATGTAACTATGCTGGATGGCAGTTTGTAGCACCCCGTGTCCGTGCAATCGTGGAGGTCGAAGTAGGAGTGTCGGATCCTGGAACGGAGTATCTCCTGGATTGGAGATTCACGAGTTCTCGGTTTGGCCCGTGTGGGTGCTGGGGATGACCAGGTTCTCGGCAAGAGGCGGTCTCAGCTTCTTACCGCGTAGGCCATCTCTCCAGCCCCCTAGTTTTTTTCATGATCACCTTATAGTGAGTCCAGATGGCCCAAATGGACTGATTAGGGAGTGCATTAAATTCAAATATTTCTTCAGCAAAGCCGTTAGGACAGTAAAAAACAAGCAAAAAACCAGGGTTTGGAGACCTATTAATGAGATAGCAAGACCTCACGTGAACGATATTGCTATGTGTACAGGCATTGTGTGGCATTTTCTATGCTTTTAAACTTAAGCATTTCTCTGTAGGAATATTTAAGTAACTATTTAGACTTCACGTCCTTGTCCAGCTGTAAAGAGCTTCATCATTTCTTCTGTTAATTTCAACATAAAGTATAGGTAAGCTGTTATGTGTTTATTTTTTGTTATTTAAACTTCACTTTTTATTTTTTAAGTTATGCGTACTTAGTTGTACTGATATGGGTTTGTGACATGGATGTATGTCCCATGGAGGTGACAGAAATTGGCATCTTCTGCTCCCATGAGTCTGAGTTACAGGCAGTTGTAATTGCTGTGTGGGTGCTGGGAACAAACTCAGGTCCTTCTAACACTAGCATTTCCTCTCTCCCTCCAGGCCACTCGGTAAGTTCGTTTATGTTAAGGACGTTATGTGACAGTAACAGTAAACGATATGGAACTTCATTTGAGGTAAGTGTATACATGCAAACAAAGAATGAATACAACAAAAAATTATATATTTGAAATTCAACTAATAGACTTTTAACACTGGCTTGAGAAGTGAGTAATTTTATAATTAACACAATAAGATTACCAGAAAATCTATACATTAAATGCTGAAATAGGCATTAACAGTTCTGGTTGATTTAGAGATACGGCATGAACTATAAGATAACAACTTAAAACTGTTTTTTTTTTTATTTTTTAAGGTAAGACAGTCCTGTTTTTAATACTCTGACAATTGCATTTCTAGACAGTGAATGAATACCCAAATTCCATTGAAACAGATTGCAGTCCTTTTTTCTACATAATATGCAGAGTTGTCCCAAATTCTTTTAATCACGCACAGATTAAGGTTTAAGACTAACGGTGAGGGCTGGGGTGTTAGTTGTAGAAGCTTTACATTTCACCAGACATGTGCTAAGGCATGGGCTGTAAGTCCACAAGCACAATTTTGCTGTGAGATGAACTATTAAATCCTATGGTTATTAGATACAAAATAATAATAAATGAAAAGGGGGGAGAGGATTGGTTAGTGGTTAAGCCAATTGCTTTGCCAGGGGATTCAGGTCAGTCCCAGGACAATGAGCGGCTGAAAACCGTCTTTAAATCCAGTTCAGGGGAATTCTGACCACTCTGACTTCTGCTGCACTCAAACGGAGTAACAACCTACTTGCGGCGTACTTTTACATGTGATAATAAAAATAAAAGTCCTAATATTGGGGGGGACTATTCAAAGAAGTATCATCTCAACATGTGAAATGTGTTGCTAAATTTACTAGGATATTGAGCAGTTTAAGTTGATGCAATGTGGATTATTCTAATAAGACAGATTTAAGGGGCTGAACGATTTATTATGGGAAATCATCTATTCATTGGATAATTTGAAGATAATGAATGGAAAAGAGACAAAGCCAGTCGAACTGTAACCCAGCGTGTTAACCGGGAACTCATTGTATTGAAAGATAGAAATTGAGATCACCAAAAAAAAAATATTAATTTATTATATTTATTATTTATTTATTTCATTTACATTTTACAGTCCATCATCAAGGGAATTCAGGATAGGAATCAAGGCAGGAACCTGGAGGCAGGAGCTGAAGCAGAGGCCACGGAGGAATGCTTCATGCTGGCTTGCTCACCAGGCTGCTTTCTTTCTTTTTCTTTTTGTTTGTTTGTTTTTTATTGAAGTTTTGTGCTTTTTGTACATTATTTCTAAGTCTGATTTAGACTAATTTCCCTTTACATGCCCGCACCACACTAGTTATGCTTTGCCTACCTTCTTGTATCTTTTGTGACTTTTTTTAAAAAAGTTTTCAAAAAAAAAAAAAGAGAAGAAAGCAGTTATACTGGTAAGAGATTTACCTCTATAACAGTTCTCTCCATTTACAGTTGGAGAATGATCTCATCATCATATTTTCTTGTTTTGGGGGGGAGGTAAGAAAGTTCTTCGTATTAAACCTTTGCGGCACCCAGAAGGTAAGATTCTTTAGGACTCATTATAAATAGTTGTTTACAAGTAGGATCCACAGGGGGTTTGATGTTTGTAGCATCTGAGGCTTTTTTCTTTCATGTTCAGATAGGTCAGCCTCTCTGCTGACACTTTTCTGGTAATACTACTCCAATGTGTGTTTCTTTTCTTTTAACGAGCCTTAAGTTGGTGCATTTTGACCTGTTGGAACATTTAAATCTTTTCCTGTAGTTAAGTTTTAAGATTTGGATGCAAAGGTTTTTTTTTAATTAGTTTTATATTGTGCTTTGTGCATTTCTATATTTTTCCATTAGTTCAGCTTTATTCCCTCCTACCCCCCACCCCACCATCCCAGATCATTGGGCTTGCCATAACTGTCTGCATCTTTCTCTCAGTTTTTTTTTTTTATTTTTAGCTATAAGTGATAATCCATGAGTACAAAACCTATCTTCATGCAAAACCTATCTTCAGGTTGTTGTGCCCAAACACCTACAGCCCAACCATCCAGTGGGTGCAGGTTGTTTGTTCAATCAGTTGATCAATTGTGTGTCCAGACTACTTTGCTGTAGTTTCACCATCCAATCCCCGCGACCTTTCATTCTACCACGCCCTCTTCCACAGATTATTCACTGGGCTTAGAAAAGGGACAAAGGTGGACGAGAAGCAGAACAGTCCACTTTCTTGGAGTTATATGACTTGGACTTCTGGTCTTCTGGCTGTTTTTTCATGGGCTTGACAGTTTGTCCAGAATACCTTTTCATCTTGGCCTGGGCTTATCATTGCAAGTTTTTGACAAAAGGTATGACATATTATCTGTATCCCCCCCTTTTTTAGGTTTTTGTTTTTTGACCATGGGTCTCCAGAAGGCACGGTTGTATTATAATACCTATAGGGTGTGGATTTCAAGGCACAGATTTTTTCATCAAATTCACATGCTGTTGTGTTGGTGGATTGTATGTTAATTAACTGTGAAAAGGATTATACTCTAATCAGACAAATATATTAAAGTTTCCTTAAGCTATGCATTAAGCAAAATATATTAATAAGGAGGTCTGACAGTAATGGTCTATTCTACCAGGTGGATGTTGGGCAGGGGATCCAAGCCCCCACAATAGTTAAAGGCTCTTTGCCTCTAACTGGGATACCTGGCAAGAAGAGAGGCGATAGGCCTTGCTGTCGAAGACCAGACGTTAACATGGGAAAGATGTATTGGACCACAATGCAAGTTTCAGTTGGTCTCTGGAATACAGAGAGTGTTACCAAAGGGCCACTAAACAATAAAGCAAATAAGGTCTCCTTGGTCAAGCAAGATCCTCCGTCAGCACCAGCAACACCCCTTCTGCCTGGAAATACTGTGCAACAGAGGCGCATTTGCGTATATCCAATCTAAATGGTTTGGTTTCTCCTTGGAGGATACCCACGGCTTGATGCACAAACTTATATCTCTTAAATGGTTAGGAGATGTCTTAAACCACGTACAAAACCTTGTCATATTTAACAGAAAAAAGTAATTCATAGATTAAAATACCATCCCAATATCTGTGTCGCTATACAGTACACATAACATTGATCTGTTTTACCTATATTTAATTGCTTGTGCCTTCATTAGTAGGATCAAAAGGTGTATTCCTGGCAACTGTCAGCCCATAAAAGGAAAAGCCAGAATTGACTAGGGAAGGACCCCAAGGACAACGGTCCAGAGTAAAGTAACTGTTTTGATTCTCATGCACTGTGCTTTTCTAGCTTTATAGGACATTCTGCAGAGAGGGCATGGTAGAATGTAAGCTCTGCAGTTGGGGTGAATGGTTGACTTACAGCAATATAGTCTGGACAATCATTGGATCAACTTGATTGAAATACAACCCCTCACCCCAGCTGGATGGTGGGCCCATTGGGCTGTGTGGGTTTGGGCACAAGTGTTTGCAAATTGTTTTTACATGAAAGATGGGTTGTACTCATTAAATTATTACTTATTGTTAAAAGTGAAAAAAAATGAGAGAAGATGCATGCAGTTATGGCAGAATGCATGGATCTGGGATGGGGTGTGGTGGGGGTGGGGGAAGCGGAAGGGAATATGCTGACGTTGAGTTGAATAATGATGTTATGAATACACAAGCATCAATTAGGTTTTTCAAAGCAAGGAATTATAATAGATATTAATAGAGAGGAGTAACTTTCAATGTTTCAGTGGAATTTCATATATGTACCAAAGTTCTTATATTTTGCTTGTTCCTACAATTTGTTATTGCTCTCAATATATGCAACATTATATTTATAATATATGTTATATATATATAACTCTATATATGTCAACATATACTGAATATAGTATCTGAAAAATAAACTGTTATTTTTCAAAACTTCAATTTTTTTAGGATTTCACATTTTTCCCTTTTAAATGGTGGTTACTGTAAAAATATAGATATATACCGCTCCTTACCATCATACCAAGAATACAAGTCTGAAAATTGTGATTAGATTTTCTAGGCTGTTAAGGGTACTTATAAGAGCCAGTTGTTTCAGGAAGAGGGATATACATACCGTTGCTCAGTTTGCCTTACTCTAGATATTGGTCTGCTAGCATACACAGATGAGTGATAACATTCATTGTTTGTTTTTTCTGAGACAGATGTTACTTCACCTATACTATTCTTTTGTTCCATCCATTTTACCTGCAAAATCTAATGTTACTTTTTTACCGCTGCATAGAATCCATTGTGTGACATGACCACATTTATCTTTATCCAATCATAGGTAAGGGCATTGAGGTTGGTTTCCAGCGCATTCACTTTATGAGAGAGCTGATAACATGGATGTGTGTTATATCTGGCAGTAGGATGGTTTGGGTGTTTACCCAGGAGTGGTATGGACTGGGTCAGGTGGCAAGCACAATTTGAGTCTTCCAAGGGTTCATGACTTGTTTTTCATAGTGGCTTTATGAGTTTGCATTCCACCAGCAGTGGATATTGATGTTCCCTTTCCCCCCTTCAGCATTTGCTATCATTTGTTTTTCTTGATTTCTGGGCAGTCTTTATTGGGTAAGATGTATATTATTAAAGTGGTTTTTTTTGTTTCCTTAATTATTGATGTGAACACTTTTTAAGATGTTTTTCAGCCTCTTTATTTTCCTCACTTGTGAGATCTCTGATCAGCTCTTTACTCATCTGTTTGAGTGATTCATTTATTTTCTTTACTTCTTTGTTTTTTTGAGTGATTTATATATTCTAGAAGTTAATGTTCCATCAGATGTATCACTGATAAAAGTTTCACGTCTGTGGTTTTACTTCTTTGATTGTTTATTTGCTGTACAGAAGCTTTTGAGGTTTTTAATGAGGTCCACTTGTCTATTGTCGACATTATTTCACTGTGAGTCTCTATGCTTTCAGAAAGTCATTCCCTATGCCGTATATCTTGTAGGTTATGCCCGTTTTACTCCTGTCACCTTCAGAGTATTTGGGATTTCATGTTGATGTACTTTAATCCATTTGGAGTCGATTTTTGTACGGGTGAGAGGTAGGGGTTTAATTTTATTCTTCTACAAGTGGTGATTCCAGTTTTGCCAACACCATTTGCTGAGATTGTGTCTTTCTCCAATTGGTTTTCTTTGAGCCACCTTTGTTCAAATATGAGAGGGTGATTGTATGAGCTTCAAGTTTGGATCTTCATTTTTGTTCCATTCGGTCTATAGGTCTGTTTTATGTGCTGTACAAGGCTGTTTTTATGACTATATTTTTCAATTAATACAGTTTGATGTCTGGTTTAGAGATCCCCCCATATTGTTCTTTTAACATCGGGGTGGCTTTAGCTATTCGGGGTCTTTTGTGTTTCCGTACGATTTGAGAATTTTTTTCAAGCTATGAAGACTATCATTGGATTGCATTGAATCTGTATTAGTTGGGTAGAATGGACTTTTTACTATATTAATTTTTCCAATCCGTGGCATGGGAGGTCTTCAATCTTTCTGATGTCTTCTTCAATCTCCTTCAAAGGTTTAAAATTTTTTGTTTTAAGAGATTGTTGGTGTCTTTGGATAGGTATGTTGCCTGGATGCCTACAACTGCTTTATATATTTTAACATATTCAATTTTCACAAGAATTCATACAAATAGGATTTTACCTATATATGCTTATAAATGACAAGTGAGTCTTTCGGAAATATGGGCCGAAATTTTATAAACTTTCTGTGAAAAATGGATATAGAAGCAATTTTCTTTTTTCTTCTTCCCCTTCTTCTTTTTTCTTTTTTTTTTTTTTTCTTTCTTCTTTTTTTCCCTCTCATTCTTTTTTTTCCCTCCTTCCTTTTTTCCCCTCCCTTCCAACAGTCTTCCGCGCCAAACCAAGCAGCCATACAACGTGGCCACCAAACAACAAAAACTCGAAGCAATCAATCACAATGGAGCAGCACAACGACAGCGCCCGTCAACGCAACAGAAATTACTCAAGCAACACCAGTAACCGATGGACACATACCAAACCCGAGAACCCCCCCCCAGACACAATAACTACAAAAAGCACCCAAAGACGCCAACACAGAAACGAACCAAGACACGAAAACCAAAATATAGTACAAAGTGCAAAGACCCGGAAAATCCACCTCCCGTTGTTGTTTTGGAGAGCATAATTGCCTTCTACATATATCCATTTTACACCAGAACAGATTGAACCAAATTTTCCGGCCCCAATTATTCACAACAGACTCACTTTTTTGTCATTTTCTATAACAGTATATAGTATAATCCTTTGTATGAAGTTCTTTGTGTGAAAAAATTGAATTATTGATCTACCAGGACACATTGATAATGAAAGCACCGGTTTTGTACGGATTCAGGAAACAACACGTAACCATTCAAGACACAACATCTCTATAACAAAACTTTTAAACCTTGAAGGAGATTGAGGGCAAGCACTCAGAAGATGGAAAAGACCTCCCATACTCGACGGATTGGGAAAATAATATAGTAAAAATGCTCATTCTACCCAAACTAATACAGATTCAATGCAATCTGGATTTTTTCATAGGATTGGAATAAATTCTTCTAAAATTCATACGGAAGCACAAAAGACCCCGAATAGTAGCAACCCGCAGTAAAAGGACAGTTAAGATGGGGGGATCAAATTAGATGCAAGACTTCAAACTGTATATATGAAATATAGTCATAAAACAGCCTTGTATTGACACAAAAACAGACCTGATGACAAATTGGAACAACAATTGAAGATCCAAACTTGGCTATTACAATTTCCAGCATCTCATATTTGACAAGGAGGCCGAAAAGACTCAATGGTGGAAAGACAGCAGTCTTGACAGCAAATGGTGTTGGAAAAAACTGGATTCACCGATTGTAGAAGAAAAATAACCCCTCACCTCTACCATAGTTACAAAATCGACTCCATCAATTGGATTAAGGATATCAACAATGAAATCCCAAAGCTTTGAGGTGACAGAGAAAACGTTGCAGTAACCATACAAGATATACGGCATTACGCGGAAGACTTCTACAACTCAGAGGCAGACTGCGACAGGACATCAATGTCGACAATTACAAGTGGGACCTGCCATTAACTTCAAGAGGCTTCTGTACAGCAGAAGAAACAATCAGGGAAGGGAAGAGAAAACACACAGGAGTGGGAGGGAAACCGTTTTACCGTGATACATCCTGACAGAGCATTAACTTTCATAGATATATAAACTACTCAAAAAAACAAAGAAGTAAGAAACAAACAATGACCAATCAAAAAGGTGGAGTAGAGTGAGCAGAGATTTCAGCAAGTGAGGACATAAATGGAGGCTGAGAAAGCATTCCTTAAAAAGCTGTCAATTTGTATTATACATTAGGCAATGGCAAATATTAAAACCACTTATAGAAAAAATACATTCTTTACTCAATTAAAACTGGCAGGACAAGAAAAACCAAATGATAGAAATGCTGGAGAGGGCTTGTGCGGGGATAAAGGGACACATTCATCCATGCTCGGTGGCGAATGCAAACTCGTTTACAACGTTTACTATAGGAAAACAGTGGAGACCCTTTGAAGATCAAATGAGAGCCCATACCACCTGACCCCAGTCATGACCGCACTCTCGGGTATCATACCCACAAGACTATGCCTATGCAAGAGATATACACGTGCACAATCCATTGTTCTATTGCAGCTCTCTTCATAATAGTGGAAGAGCATTTGGATACCCACACAAGTGCCCTCTTGACCTGGATGCGTAGGATAAAGAAATTGTTGGCTCTATGTCTACACCACATGGATTCTTATGAGCAGCTAAGAAATAGAAACCGGTAACCACTCTTATGAATTTTGCAGGTCAAATGGATGAACATAGAAGATGAATTATGATGGTGACAGTAACATCGGTCTTCGAAACAAACAACAATGAAATGGTTATCACCTTTATTTGTGGATGCTTTAGCACCAAGTACGCTACGTACATGTGTAAAGGCAACTGCAGAACGTTATCGTTAATATTCTCCTCTTTTCTGAAAGCAAACTAGTGCTCTGTATAATGGAAGTCCCTTACAGGCTCATAGAATTAATCTATCATCCTATTTTAGATTTTGTTAATATTGAAGTATATGGGTAGAGTCGGTATCAGTATGCATATTTTACAGTAATCAACATTTAAAAGGGAAAAATGTGAATCCTTAAAATGATTTTGACAATACAGTTTATGTTTCAGATGTACATTTTAATTTAGATAGGTGTGAACATATATATCTATATATAATATATAATATATATTTATATATGATATATGCTATATTGAAAGCAACCTTACAATTGGAGAGGCAACAGACAACAAGGACTTGGGACAAAGAACTCTTGAAACAGTAAGTTCTCCCCAAACAATAATCCTCTTCCTCGCACCCACCACCACCCCTCTTATTTTATTCCTAATTGATGGCTTTGTGGTATTTTCATACATCATCTTTTCAACTCAGTTCAGGCATATTCTTCCCTTCTCCCTTTCCCCCCCCCACCCACCACCATCCCCAGATTACACTATGCTCTCTGCATACACCTGGCCTGCCACTCTTTCCTACTCATTTTTTTCTCTCACTTTTTACACCAATAACGCTCCGATTAATTTTGGTTACAAGACATCCTTAATGTAAAACAATTTGTCACAACACTTGTGCCCAAACCATACAGCCATGGCGGCTCCCAGCCATCCAAGCCTTGGGGGGGGGGACTTGTATGTTCAAATCAAGTTGAATACCAACTATGAGTGTCCAGATAATATTGCTGTAGTTTCACCATTCACACAATCGCAGCTACCATTTAATTCTTAACATGTCCCGTTCGTTATTTGGCAGATTGTTCCCTAGGCTTAGAAAGAGGCACAGGTAGATGAGAAGCAAAACAGCCCACACTCTCTGGAGCTTTTGTCTTGTACTCTGGTCAATTCCTTGGTGTTTGTCCTTTCATGGGCTGATTAGTCCTTGTACACGGAATAAACCTTTTGTCCTTTACAAACTGAAGCACAGGCAATTAGATATAATAGGTATTTTTAAAGCATGCTAATTGTTATGTAGGTTACTTTGGTATAGACACAGATTGTTTTGACGATGGTATGTAATCCATGAATTACATTTTTCTGTTTAAATATGACAGGGTCTTACTGCTGGATCTATCACATCTCTTAACCTGTAGAGGATGTAAAGCTTGTGGCATAAGCGATGGGTTATTCCTCCAATGATAGAGCCAATAGCCAATTGATTTGGGATAATGATACAGGGCATATGGCTGCCTCTGCTGCACAGTTATTTCAGGGCAGATGAGGTGTAGCTAGAGCTGACGGAGGAGTCTTGCTTGACTAAGGGAGACCTGTATTTGCTTTTTGGTTTAGTGGCCTTTGGTTAACACTCTCTAGTATTCCAAAGACATCTGTGTACACTTGCATGTGTGGTGTCAATACATTTTCCCATGTTAATGTCAAGGTTCGGACGAAGACAGGCCTTTATCGCCTTCCTCTTCTGCAGGTATCCAGTTTAGGCAAGGCAGCTTTTACCTTATTGTGGATCCTAGTAAAGTGGGCTTGGATCTCCCTGGCCAACTCTCCTTGGGTAGATATCATTACTATGGTCCGAGGCTCCTAGTACTTAACTATATATTTTGCTTAAGTGCATGCTTAAGGAAACTTTAGTACTTCTATCTTTGGTTCTGAATAGAGAATATCCTTTTCACAGTTAATTAACATACAGTCACCAAACGCATGGTTGAATTTGTTGAAATCTGTGCCTTGAATCCACCCTATAGGTATGTATATTACAACTGCCTTCTGGAGATCCATGGGTCAAAAACAAAAAACCTAAAAAAAAGGGAGGAGGGGATACCAGATAGATATGAAACCGTTTTTGTCAAAAATTTGCAATAGATAACGCGCAAGGCCAGGATCGAAAGGTTTTTTACATTTTTCTGCCGACAAAACTGTCAGCCATGTAAGGAAACAGCAGAAAGTTGCCAGGTCCAAGGTCAACGCTCCAGAGGAGAGTGGACTGCTTTTAACCTCATCATCCAACATGTGCCCCTTTTACTAAGCCTATGGGAGAAAATGCGGAAGAGTGGGCGTGTTAGAATGTAAGGGTTGCGATGGGAGTGAATGGTGAAACTCAGCAATGTAGTCTGGACCCTCGCCAGCATTTTGATCAACTTGATTGAACCAAACAACTGTACCCAAGTGGTGGTTGGGCGGCTGTAGGTGTTTGGGCACAAAAACCTGCAGATAGGATCTATGCATTGAGGATGTTGTACTCAATGGATTTATCCTTAACTAGCTAAAATAAAAAAAAAAACTGAGTTGAGAAAAGATGCATGCGACAGTTATAGGCAGATGCAATGATTGGGATTGGTGGGGGCGTGGAGGTGGTCGGGACAAGGGAATAGCCTGAATGAATTGAAAAATATAATGAAATAGCACAAAGCATCTCAATTAAAAACTAATTACAATAAAAAACTTTTGCAATCCAATCTTAAAAATAAACATCGAGAAAAGATTTTTATGTGCCAACAGGTCAAAATGTCACCAACTTAAAAGGCTGAGAAAGATACAGGCTTTACATGAGTAGAGATGGTTACAGCAGTTGCCACTCAGAAAGGATTTGGCCTGATTCTGAACATTGAAAGAAAGAGAAGCCTCAGATTGCTACAACATCAAACCCCTCTGTGGATCCTACTTGTTAACGACTATTTATAATAATGAGTCCTAACTGAAACTTACCTTCTAGGTGCCGGCAAAGGTTTTTAATACGAGAGACTTTATCTTACTCCCCCAATAGAACAAGGAGAAAGATGAAGATGATGATGATGAGGTCAGCTTCTCTCAACGTGTAATTGACGGCAGAGAACGGTTATATAGGACTGGTAAATCTCTTATACACACAGGTTAAAACTACCTTCTTTAATTTGGCTTTGAAAAAAACTTTTTTAAAATCTCAGGAAAAAAGATACAAGGAAGGTATGGCAGAATGGCGATGAACATAGAGTGGGGTAGGGACTGGAAAGGGAAATTCGTCTAATCAGACTTAGAATAATTGTACATAACAGACACAAAACTCAAATAAAAAACCAAACCAAACAAAAAGAAAAGAAGGAAGCAGCCTGGTGGAGCAGGGCCAGCATGAAGCATTCCTCTCGTGGCCTCTGCTTGCGGCTTCCTGCTCAGGGTTCCTTGCTTGGGTTCCTTATGTTGGGCTACATTTATTTGATGAATGTGGATCCCCAGGAGAGTATGTTCACCATAAGCCACATATACTATATATATACTATATATATATATATATATACCCTATATATCTTTTTTTTTTGGTGATCTTCATTTTCAGTTTTCTTTCAATATCAATTGTAGTTTCCCGCTTTCTGGTTGACCACTGCTGAGGTTACACGTATCTTGACTGTGCTTTGTCTCTTGTTCCATTCAGTTTATCATGTTTCTAAGATTATTCCAATGAATAATGATTTCCCTATAATAGAATCTGTTCAGCCTCTTAATATCTTTCTTGTTTATTTTAGGAATAAATCCACATTGATTCTAACTTAACTGCTTCTAATATCCTGTTAGTAAATTTTAGCACACATTGTCACATGGTTTGAGATGATACTTCTTTTGAACTATAGTCCCTGCCCCCCCCCAATATTATGGACTTTTTAAATTTTTATTTATTTTCACATGTGTATGAATGTACTGTCTGCATGTAGGTTTGTGTACCCGTGTTGTGCAGTGCAGCAGAGGTCAGAAGAGTGTGTCAGATTCCCCTGGAACTGGAGTTAAAGACGGTTTTCAGCCGCCATGTGGGTGCTGGGGATCGAACCTGGATCCTCTGCAAGAGCAGTTGGCGCTCTTAACCACTAAGCCATCTCTCCAGCCCCCCTTTTTTCAACTTTATTTATTTTTGTATGTATATGAACAATAGGGATTTAATAGGTTCATCTTCACTAGAAAATGTGGTGCTTGTGGACTTAAGCCCATGGCCTTACACATGCTGGGAAAGCTCCGTACTACTACACCCCAGCCCTTCACTGTAGTTCTTAAACCTTTAATCTGTGGGCTGATGAAAAGAATTTGGGACAACTATGCATATTGATTAGAAAAAAGGACTGCACTAGTTTTCAATTGGAATTTGGTATTTCATTCACTTATGAATGCAATTGTCAGTAGTATTAAAAATTCATACTGTTCTTACCAAAAAACTAAAAAAACAGTTTTAATTTGATCTTATAGTTCATGCTGTATCTCTAAATAACATAACTGTTAATGCCTATTTCAGCATTTTAATTAATAGATTTTTCTGGTTAATCTTATTGTTTAATTATTAAATATACTGCTACTTCTCAAGCCAGTTTAAAGTCTATTAGTTGAATTTCAAAATTATAAAATTTTTTTGTTCTTCTATTTCTTTTGTTTTGTGCATTTGAAAACATTACCTCAAGATGAAGTTCATACGTTTTACTGTACTGTCAAAAGTTCTATGACATTAAAAAGTTTACAGATGGGGCCTGGAGAGATGGCTTAGTGGTTAATAGGACCTGAGTTTGGTTCCCAGCACCCACATCAGAATTCACAACTGCCTGTAACTCTAGCTCCATGGGAGCAGATGCCATTTCTGTCCTCCATGGGTACATACATTCATGTTCACAAACCCATATTCAGGTACATACAGTACACATAATTAAAAATAAAAATTGAAGTTAAAACTAAAAAATAAAGTAAAACATAAAGCTTACATACTCTTATGTTGAAATAACAGAAGAAATGATGAACTCTTTAAGCTGGAGCAGGGACTGTGAAGTCCTAAATATGTTACTTAAATATGTTCCTACAGAAATTGCTTAAGTTTTAAAAGCATTAGGATAATGCCACAATGCCTATCACATAGAATATGTGCACGGATTGCTGGGTCTTGCTATTCTCATTAAGGTCTTACAACCCCTTGTTACTGTCCAACTGGCTTTGCTGAAAAATATTTGAGATTTAATGCACTCCTAATTCAGTCCATTTGTGGCCATCTGGACTCACTAAAGGTGATGTTAGAAATTAAAAGCTAGGGGCTGGAGAGATGGCCTAGCGGTTAAGAGTGCTGACCGCTCTTGCAGAGGACCCGGGTTCAATCCCCAGCACCCACATGGCGGCCGAGAACCGTCTGAATACTCCAATTCCAGGAGAACTCCAGTTCCAGGGGAATCCGACACCCTCTTCTGACCTCCACGGCATTGCACGACACGGGTGCACAAACTTGCATGCAGACAGTACATTCATACACATACAGAAATAAATAAAATTAATAAATATATATATATTAAAAAAGAAATTAAAAGCTAGAGCTAGCTTAATCAGTGCAGTCCTTGCTGCACAGGGATGTTCAGCACCCATATAAAAATGTTTGTGGCAGAATGTACTTGGTATCACAGCACTGGGGTAGTGGTGGTAGATGGGGTGGTGAAACCCCATGGCTTCCTGGCCAGCTATAACAGTGGAATTGGTGAGAGACCATCTCTCAAAAAATAAGGTAAATGCCAGGCATGGTGGCACACACCTTTAACCCTAGCACTCGGGAGGCAGAGGCAGGTGGATCTTTGTGAGTTCAAGGCCAGCCTGGTCTACAGGGTGAGTTCCAGGACAGCTGGGACTACAGGGAGACCCTGTCTCAAAAAGACCAAAAAAAATAAATAAATAAATAAGGTGGAAGAAGATACACAATGTTGACTTTTGGCCTCCACATGCACATACACAAACACATGCATGCACACTTGCATATACCTGATCACAAACACGCAGATTGCATTAGAAATTAATGCATTGCTCACCAAATACTGTTTCTGCATAATATATATTAAAATATGTATATGATTATATAGATGTAAATTTTACTCAGATATTACAGGAACATATATTTTTGCAATGAAAGGCAAAAAAACCAGGAAGCTAAGTTTTAAGATTAGAGAAATTAAGTTATTGTTAGCTGCCTAATGTGGTCATAGTGCAGGAACATGCACTTCAAAGACTGACTGTCAATCATAGGACAAAACATTGTACTGATATTTTGCTAGAACTAATTTTCGTGAAATATTAGCACTATTAAAGAGTTTAGTGCTTAATATAGTTCTGCTATCTATCTTTTTTTTATTTTTACTTTGTATCATAGTCTATTTGTAATACAATAACAAAACAGAAAGCTATATTCTATAGTTATAGACGCTGAAAAGCATGATATTAAGGTGCCATCCTGCTGTAGTATTCCATGGAAGAATGGGGAAAGGAAAAAGAAAGAAAAGGATGGCAATTCTATGCCTTCTGCAACAACCTTATTTCATGTATTACAATCCATTCTGATGATAAAACTTTTAATCTGTTTATGACCTAATTTTTTCTTAAAAGTCCCTCTAATCTCTTGATATTATGACCTAAAAGGATTCACTTTCCAACATGTGCTATGAGGGGGATGCATTAAAACTACAACACTCATTTAATGAGAACTAACAATGTAATCAGTATTGTTATTATTTGGAAATTTGGAGCCTTAAGTGTATCAGTAAAATATTTAATTACCACCAGACATGTTTTCCAACCAGATATCTGGCTTGGAGCCATTCCTTATAATTAGACCTCAAGGATGCTGAATCTTATAATATACAGGACAGACTCGACAATAATAAACACATTATTAAACTCAGTAGAGTAAGAGTTGCAACAAAGAGCTTCAAACGCAGTGGTGAAACGTATGTAACAGACAGTAGATATCCTGCACTTCCCAAAGTCCTAGAAGAATGGACCTGCCCTCTTCTGGAGCATTGTCACCATACGCATACCAGGAGCTGCGTGACTGTGACTACAGGTCAGCTTCCAACCAGCAGGAAGAACAGTGTGGTGGAGACCTGCCCCTGTTCCATAACCTGGGTCTATGAAATGCATGCTTCTACCTATGGCCCTCTTTGGAGAAGTGAGGACAGTCGCAACTGACTGACTGCCAGGAGAGGCAGAAAATAGATTCTTCTGAGTATCCGGCATTCATCACAATAGTTACTGGGTTGATTTCTTGTTTCTTTTGGTTTGTTTGTTTCCTTTTTAAAAGCAGCCTACAGTTTACAAAATACTTCTGTGTTTATTCTTCACTCAACAAGATTGGGTATATTAATAAATTTGACTTTCTCAAAATATTTTGAAGTAGAATATAACTATAAGCAGTTATTATTCAAAGTCTAGGAACAAATGTAGAACATATGGCTTGGTGTGGTGGCACATGTCTTTGATTCCAGCACTTGGGCAGCAGAGGCAGGTAGATCTCTATGAGATTGAAGCTGACTTGGTCTACATAGTGAGTTTGAGACCAGCTGGGGATATAGGGAGACTCTGTCTCAAACAAAGAAACAAAGAAACAAACAAACAAACAAACCCACAACCCTTCATATAACATATGAACCCTTCCCTGTAACTGTTTAGAAGATCGGAGTTCAGAAGAAAAATACTAGCTTAAACTGACAATAGCCACGAAATAAATAGGTTCCCATGGAATTAATGGGCTAGAAAAGGATGAAGATGGAAAGTGGCATGGGAATGTAAAGGAAATGTTTAAACTGGCTGCAAATGTGATTATTACAAGAGGATTTTATGATAAAAGAATAAGATGAGTGAGATTCTAAAAGAATGTGAGATATGGAAGGCATGCAGAGGAGTGAAGTTATTCCAAATTAGAATAAAAGGCTACCCCCCAAATCACCTACAAATGTTCAAGACTAGCTTGGAACATGGCACTTTAACAATGGTAATTAATTAAATTGAAATGGAGTTGGGAATTATGAGGCTGGCTAATGTGACACCTAGTCATCTTTATGGACTAGGATAAAGTGATCAAATTGATAAAAATATGACATTTGGGGCATGTGACTGTAAATAGTGGCACCAATATGTCTTTTTGTTCCCTACAGAAGGGCCTCTTAGACATGTTGCTCATAGTAGGGATGCTATATTGAAATTGTCTGTGTATCAACTTGACCCTCCAATACATTAAAACTTTTGTAGATTCCCACTTTACCTTTCTTATACTCTCTTGATTGAGGGTTGCTGAGATCCTGGGACTCAAGTCCTCAATGAAAGCAGGCCCTGTGTCTGTATCAGCCACGAGTACCTGGTCAGCTTGTCTCCCCAGTGATTCTTCCTTTCTTCAATTCCTCATCAGCTACATTTCACCTTGGTCCAGCTTCAGAAGAAACAATTCTCCTGCTGTTCCTTTACTTTCACTTAATTTTCTAGTTTGACACTTTTTCTTCTTTTTGGGAGGTCAAATAAGACTTCTCCATTTGGCGATTCATCTACCAATACTGGGTTCTTTGTCAAAAGGTTAGCGTTTCATATTTTGAAAGTGGAATTCTGTGTTCTTTAATTTTACAGTTGATTACTATCAAGCACAGGTCCTCCAGTAGAGTAGCAGTTTCATAACAGTGGAGATATCTGAGAGTGAGTTAGCCAACAACGAAGGTATTCTAACACATGAAACTCAAAAGCTCATTCAGGAGACAATATCCAACAAATCCCAGGATTGATAAACATGTTTAAAAGATTTTAAAAGTTAAGTGAGGATCTTAAACAAGATGAAGCACATTTTCAGAAGAGCTAACTTATGAAAATGGAAGTTCCTTAGTGTCCTTTTGAAGATGACTTAGAAAATGTATCGCTTGTTAGGATATCTTCACCCAGGCAATCAATATTTACCATAAGGCAGTGGAAGAACACTTGGGTTTAAAGTAAAAGGTAATTCTAGAACTAGGCTTGGTGGAGCTTGACTGTAATCCCAGCATAAGAGACACTGAGATAAGAGGGTTGTAAGTTTTAGGGAAGCTTGGGTTATATATTGAGATTTTGTCTGTAAAACAATAATAAAAACCCAATAATAATAGCAAACACCGGGTCAATTGCTTTACTTTGATAAAGCTTTACATGTTCCATGGGGGGAATTGTGCTCTGTGGGCTTCATAATTTTGACTTAGCCATGCATGTACATCTTCAGTATCAAAGCAAGTCACACAAATGACAGATCATTTGTCCAAGCAGTAATAGTATCTGCAGAATAGACTTAATAATATTGATTGTATAAAATGAATTTGTTCCTTTAAAACAAGTTTATTGTATTTCATTTAAATTCTATTATATAATATTAAACCTATGATAGGTCTTAGTTTTAGAACTACATGATTATAAATCCTGAACATTTGATATATATTCCATTAGGTCTTACATGGTCCTTGTAGGAGATAAAAAGCTAAAATAGTCCTTCACATTTGATTCAGAGATAAAGAGGTAAGATATTTGGGCCCTCCACTGACAGACCAGTCACTGCCTACAGGCTACCTCTTTGCCCCCCAAAGCGATGCCATACTTGGTGAGGAACTTTTCTCAGGCCTGGGAAATACCTGGAGTGGAACTCATCTGTAAACTGTCAGTAGCCAAACTCCTCAGTCTTGGGAGGATGAGCAGCTCTGTTCTGAAGGGGGACTGTGTGCATTATCTGCTGTCACCTGCATTGTGCAGATGGAACTATTCAGAGTGTTCAGCTGCATCTCGAAACAGGTATAATAGGACACCTGAAGAGCTCTGCTTCTGATGGAAACAAAGGGAAGTCACAAGGATGACACTTGGTCTTGGGACCACAGCTGCCCTCATACCCCGTTCTTCTGCTTTTACCCTCTGAAGGTTCTTCTCAGCCTCAGCGAGCCACCCCTGTCTTCTTCCTCTGGGGAAGGAACTTGTGCCCAGTCAGTGTGACTTCATGTTGCTTCCTCCAAACATGGCGGAACCTGACATGGGTCAAACATTAGCTGCAACTGGATAGCAAGCCTTCCAATTCTTTTGACTTCTAGCCCACCTTGATCAGTAATATTTCGCTTTCTACTGTAATCTTTTTATTTCTCAAATAGTTATAACTTAGGTGGGAAGGACATTATTTAATGGAAGGGATCAGGGTACATATTTGTTAGTATTGTTGATGTGCATTGAAACAAAACAGCTTTTTCACGTCTTGTCTAGATGCAGAATGATTTGATTTTCAATTCCTGTGTTTTGTCTGGCCAGTGCTTTACTACTAAGTCCAAGTCAGGGGAGTGCTTCACAATCGCTTGAGCAAGACACTGTTCCTCTCTGTTCTCAAGACTTCACAGAATGTCCACAGCATTTGTCCTTCAGTGCTCACTCTTCTCCTTCCAACTCTGGCCCCTCATCAAGGTCAGTAAGAGGATGAGGCAGCTGATGTACTTGAAAAAGTCAATCTCCTTCTGCTCAACCCAACTGTTCTCAGGCAAGATTTGGACATAACAAGAGGCTTTCTCAAGGGACGAATTGCTTCGTAGGTAGTTATATGGTCTTGCAGAGAAGTCGGCCCTGGTGATTTGGCACTGAATTCCAGGTTCATCACGGGTACATTTTCCAGATGTACACTATACTGACTTGGAACTCTGACTTGCTCTTGGTGACTGGCCACTTTTAACCTGAAACTCTACCAGTTAAAAGCTCTGAATGAAAAACACATGTTTTATGGTTAATTTGCTTTCCCTGAATTTTTTTTTAATCAGTCGTAAACTTCCATCGCTGGTTCTTCTGCTTCTTAGTCCTCACCTCCCTTTTTATGTTGCTTTTGGCATTTTCTGTCGCAAGTTGCATCTGAAATAAGCTTTTCACATATTGTTCTCATTCATAGCTTACATCCTCTTTTCCAGGCAGCTCTATCTCAAAGAACATCACAAGGTTAGAGAAATAACCTCTGCCTAACGTGGGAACAAACTAAGACTGCTTTCTGATGGCAAAGTTGCTCTTTTTTTCATGTATCTTTAGAGATGAAACAGAGATTTTTTAATAAAAGGAAATTAAGTTCTTTATTACTGTCTTTGTATTTATCAGGACAGAATTCTTTAGTTATCCCAACAATATTCAAATATCAGCAGCTTTTATTCGTCACTCCCTGCAGTGCTCATGTGGCCTGCATGGCTATCCTGGGGAACAGTGACTATTTCTTGTGGCTTTGCATTGCCAGGTTTCTTTGCTCTGTCAGTGTTCCTTCTATTCTGGGAGGGGTGTAGCGAAGGGAAAAAATCAGGTTTGCTGTGCTATGAAAATTGTCTATCCCCATTGAAATTTGGATTGAAGCTTATTCTCTCTCTCTCCCTCTCTCTCTCTGTATGTGTATTGGTCCCTTGGTGAACTAATTAGGTCATAGGGTCTCCAGTCTTGTGAAGGGATGAAATTTCTCATGCGAATAGGGGAGAGTGTGTTATTATAAAGTGAGCCTGGCACCTCCACACTCTCTTGTACAAGTACTACGTTGGCAGACATACCTGATTTTTCCCCCTTTTTTAAATTAGGCTGAAAGATGTCATGTTTGAAGGCTCCTCCTTGGCAAGCCCAAACAACCATCAATCCTGCCCTTGTGATCCACACTGGGGTTTTCCCTTCTTATGGTCACCAAATGAGGTCCAGTAAGCCCTGCATCCCATCTTGATCCTCCTGTACTGGTCTCCTCGATACAGCCTGGGTAGTCCAACAGTGGCAGTCTATACTCTAAAGAGGCTGAAACCCCAGTAGTAGCTCAGTCCACAGGTTGGATGTCTCAGGAGTCCCCATCTGACACTGAAGGTTTGGAGGATTCTTGGAGAAACATGAGTCTTCAGTCCATTGTGGAAGGCTGAAAAGCTGTGTCTCATGTCTTTGAAGGATGTCAAAAGCAGTGACAGCCACAGCAGTGACAGCCACGGGGTAGATGCACTTGACAGTAAAGTAAGACAGGCAAAACAACTGTGCTTTTTTTTCTGTTTTTTTACTAAAGTTTTATACCTGAAGTACAATTTCTCAGGCCTTACTAAGTATTTATTTCTGGTTAGCCTTCCCTTTTGGATGCTTAAGGCCACACTCTTAGCTCAGATCAACCAAGGTTTTTGTTTTCTCAAGGTCAGTTGAGGATCTGGTTCTCAGGTTTTGGGGTGGAGGGAGAGAGCCCCTGGCTCCTTTTGGCTTTTCAATCACCAGTTCCATCCACTCAAGGACAAAGTCAGGTCCTGCTGGACCAGGCTTTTTTTTTTTTTTGAAGCATGAGTAGACTTTCCTCTTTGTAGACTGGACACTGGCTGAAGTCCCATTAGTGGATCTCCGAGACTTCCCTGCACAGGAAAACTGGTGACTCACATTTGCAGGGCATTTCAAGAGATGCCCCCATGCATAGTCCCCTGGGACTTGATTGACCTCTGAGGGCCAGGAACAAAGTTATCACTTAAGTCCCTTGGCCCAATTTGTATGGGCCTTAAGTATGGTCATTAAGCATCCAGAAAGGCTGTTACACCAGCCTGATACTTTTAACTACTGTATAATATTTCAGAAGAGGCTTGGACAACAGCTCAAGCAGCCTTGTATAAGAAATACTAAGAAGTACTTCCCTAAGATAAAAGCAGGTGCCTTTACTGCTGAGCCATTTTCCTGGCCCCAAATTCTCTCTCATGAAATTACAGCGTTCACTTTCTAGCTTCCACCAGCTTTTTCCCTTTTCCCTTTTGAATATTCTGAGTTCTTTTTATATTCCATTTCCCCTTTTATTCTCTTGGTTAATTTCTTTTTTCTCTTTAAAACCCTAAGAAAATCTTTTTTGGTGTATGCTATTTCAGTCTCATCGTTTCTGATGTTGTTAGATCTGTGGATGCTGCAGTTGGTACTTGGCTTTTACTTTATTTCTGAATCGAGTTCATTGCTATTTCTTGCCTTCACTCTTGTCTTCCCCTTTCTACACAGTGCTGGGGATTAAGCATGACACTGAGTAAACTGTGCAGATGCTCTACAACTGAGTTATGCTCTAAGCCTCACAACCCATGTGTCCTTCTCTACATGTAACCTTTCCCTACTTGAACTTCACAACATACTTTAGCCTTCCAAATTGGAGGAGGAGATAAAAACTCACAAGTGATAGTTATGGTGCAGGTAGGCGTGACTAGGAGACCCACTCTGGGCGTGGTCTTTACAGCAGCATCAGAGACTGTGGACACCGCAGCTGTGAGAGGCTATACTGTGGGTCATTTCCATGTGCTTTCACACAGGGATTGCTGTAGGCAAGACAGCAATCAGAGGTACCCCACACTCTGTGGTCTACAACATATCAGGAAGATATTTACTAGCAGAGTGCCACTTTGTGACACCTAAGATAACCCTCAGCCTCTGACTCAGTATGCATCCTGCCACAATATACCAATAACCATCAAAAAATCCTTCAAAATCAAGTTGGAAATATATTCAACACTTCACAGCAATTCAATATCCCAGAGACATCATCAAGAGAAGCCTGCTCCTTAAGAAGGCTTTCACAAGCATGTGCAAGAGATACTTACCCCAAGCTATATGCAGACTTAACAGAGAAATAGAGGAGACATTAAAAAAAAACCAAACCAACATGACTTCAGTGTAAGTTCCTACTAGCCTAGCAGCTGCTCCAAAGATATTGCAAATGATAAATGTTAGACAAATAATTAAAATAATTATTTAAAATAATCACTGTATTCTAAACAAATACAGAACATACTCAACTGAGTAAATTAAGGAAGACAATACAAAGTGTGGATGGGCTCAATAAGGAGACAGTATACTAGTTTTCTCATTGCTGTGAAAAAAATACCTGACCGAAACAACTTAAGAAAAGACAGGTTTATCTCTGCTTACAGTTGCAAGAAGTACAGTCTGTCATGACAGGGAAGTCCTGGTCCAGGAACAGAAGTAGCTGGTCACATTGTATCCATAGCCAGTAAGCACAATGATGAACACTCCTTGCTCCTATTTATTATTTATTTATTTATTTATTTATTTATTTATTTATTTGTTTATTTATTTATTTTTGGTCTTTTGAAGACAGGGTCTCCCTGTAGCCCCAGCTGGCCTGAAACTCACTCTGTAGACCAGGCTGGCCTTGAACTCACAAAGATTCGCCTGCTTCTGCCTCCCAAGTACTAGGATTAAAGGCATGTGCCACCACACCTGGCATTTGCACCTTTTCATTCAGCCCAGGACCCCAGCCTATATTTTGGGTGGGCCGTCTCAGCTCAGTTAACCTAATCTCCCACATACATGCTCGGAAATTTATTTCTATGGGTGTTCTAAACTCCTTTAAGTTGCTATTCAGGATTAACCATCACAGACAGAGATTTTGAAAAAGGACCAAACAGAAATCTTGGAAATGAAAAGTTCAGTGAGTCAGGCAAGCAAACAAACAAAACAACCTGCAAGCAACACGCCTACCCACAAACTAGACAACTAGAAGAAAGTCTTCCAGGACCTGAAGATAGGTTTATGCATTAGGACATTTAGAGAGAGTAAAGAAAAATAGAGCAAGCAGAACATGCAAGACCTGTGGGATATATACTACTGAGATGGATTTTGATATAGAAGAAAGTGACAAGACACAGGGTAAATGCATAGAAAACTGACTTGTAATTAAAGAGAAAATTGCCCACATCTTGGGTAAGTCTCTTGGGTAAGATATAGACAAGCAATTATTGGAGACATTTAGAAACCTAAACAGAAATTAACAGAAAAGAACCTCTTCACTCCATACTGTAGGTAAACTGTAAAAAGTATAGAACACAGAAAGAATATCGAGAGTGGCAAGAGGGAAGGGACAACTCACTTTTTAAAGGCAAACCCGTCAGTATAGTAGTGGAGTTCCTAGGAGAAGTTCTGAAGGCCAGGAGAATATGAAATTATGGATTTCAAGGCCTGAAAGAAAAATAATTTCCATGAGGATAGCGAAACAGCTCAGTGGTTAAAAGTGTGTACCACTCTTGCAGAGACCCATGTTGGGTGGCTCACAACCACTTGTAACTTCAGCTCCAGAGGATCCAACACCTTCTTCTGGCTCCCATGGGGACTGCATGCATGGGCACATATCCAGATGCAAGCATATATATATATATAATTAAAAAATAAATAAAATAATAATTTCCAACATGCATCACTATATCTAATGGTTATCTTTCAGAATCCAAGAAGAAATAAAGATCTTCCAAGATAGTTACAAACTAAGGGAATTCATCAACACATTTCAGAAGACACTTAAAAAATTCCTATCCACAGAAAAGTAAGATTAACACAACCATGAAAGCACAAGAAGGAACAGATCCTACTGCAAGATAGATTACCAAGTGACAATTTAGGAAAGAATCAAGTATAAAACCGAGTAAGATATCAAAAAGAAGTCATAGATTTCAGTCATAACCCCAAATATGAATATTCTTAACTCTCCAATAAAAAGATAATCTGGCTAAAAGAAAATCTATTTGCTGCCTGCAAGATATTTAGTACCATTAGTGGCTAGGGAGGTGGTAAAGTAGATGAGAGTGCTTGCTTTGCATGCAGAGGGCATGAGTTCAAAACTCCAGCATCCATGTAAAAACCTGGGCATAGCTGCATGTGCCTGAAACCCCAGTGTTGTGGACTGGAAACCAGGCTGTCCTTGAACTCACATCTGCCTGTGTACTAGTGTTTTTAAAATACCTCAAGACAATGGTTTTACATATTCACTTCAATCAATTTAAAAATCTCCTCAACTTCTACCTCCCAAGGTTCAGGGATCATTGCAGAAAAGGGAGTAGAAAGCTTGTAGGAGTCAGAGGTGCTGAATAACCACAGGGAACTAGAGTTTTCCAGGCAGCTGATCAGTTACTGATATGAACTCACAGCAATGGTGAGTACATGAATAAGTCCCAAGCAAGCTCAAACCAGAAAAAAAATCCTAGCATAGGCAATGGGAAGGGTGTAAGAATCTCCAGCCCCACATAAGGAAATCATGGTAACAGATGGCAGCTGGAAAGAACAGAGACAATGTTTTTCAAGTATGGGACCCTTGGCAGGTTCCAGCGGAAGGACATTTGAGGATGCATGGAAGTCTCTACAGGCCTTTGTGTGCATATATATATTTTTCAATAAAATATTTTACTCTATTTTTATAGTAGTCTGTTTTCAACAGTATATCATTAAAGATTCCTACTTGACTAATATAGTGCACATTTGCCTATAGAAACAAAGATAATTGAACGCTAATTTATCCTAGGTGACCCAGATGTCTAAATCACAATTTTTTAATTAGACAGCCTAGGCTATATCACTGCCCATAATTTTACCTTCATAAATCTCTAGCTTGGGGTGCTAAGGATGTAGGAAACAATAAAAAGTAAGTCTGATAAAAATAAATGAATTTTACCCATGCATTTTGTTTAATACTTCTAATTTAATATTATAATACAGCAGAAATCTGACCCAAGGCCCCTAGCCTGACCATCCAGATCAGAATTTTTTAAATCATAGATATCACTAGCATCAATCATATTCCTAAGAACAGTCAGGTCATAATAAAAAGATGTTAAGGTGAAACAACAGTAACAATAAGAAACAATGTGTGGCCTGGAGTGAGTTCTGGCTCACACCTGTAACTCTAGCACTTGGGAGGCAGAAGCAGGTGGATCTCTGTGAGTTCAAGGACAGCCTGGTCTACATAGTGAGTTCCAGGACAGCTGGGACTACAGGGAGATTCTGTCTCAAAAAGACAAAAAAAAAAAAAAAAGAAAGAAACAATGTATGGATCAATTTTAAAGTGAAAATTTGAATTTTCATTGGAATGAGTTCAAATTAGTGTTGATGCATGGTTTAATGCACACTTTAATGCATGCTTTAGCAGATTCTATTCCAGTTTTCTGTTATTTAATATTACCTTGAATCTATGCAGCCGGGGTTGAGTTTTTCTCCAAAATGAAGAGGGGAGTTAGATGCTTGATTTGACATCTGTCCAAAATTGTCCAGCTAGCTCTTTAACATGTCAAGGTATTTAGACAAAGACCAGATGCATTCATGTCATGATTCCTGTGTTGGTTGGATTGCTTCATTGTTCACTCTTCAGTCTTAGGGGCCTGGACTCTATTTAATGTGACAGTAGCACTTAAAATAGAAGAAGAGAATCCTGTGTTTATATGGACTTCAGTTCATCTCCATTGGTGAAGATGACTGTCTCACAGTATATGGTATCAAAAATGGGCTTTATGAAGAATTGATGGGACTGTGACAAAGGGGTAAGAAAAATTATTTTAGATAGAGTAGAGTTTAACCAAGACTTACAGATAGTAAGTTTTTAATCACTTATATTCCAAGGCATGTGCAAAATAGTATAGATAGTTCCATTTGATGTCAAGGTAAGAAGAATATCAGAAAAAATAATGATAGTTGTTCTGTGAAGTCATACTAGGAGGGCTTTACATTGCAGGGAAATTTTTAACTTCATCTATGTCTTATGAAATGATGTGTCCAAATCTATACTTTAGCAGATGATTTGAGCATCTGTTTAGAGGATGAGAAAGAATAGTCTGGAAAGAAGAAGAGCAAATTCTGTGAATTACGAAACTATGAGAGCATAGGGTGAGAGGAATAAAATGAGCAAGTGATGTGCAAGCACAGATACTGGTTGTCCAAGAAAGACGAAGAGAATTTGGTGAGGGTGAGCAGATGAGAGATGCTTGCAGATGAAGGTTAAACTGGACTTCTTATGCTTTCCTTAACCTGTAGCCTGCGATAGCATGGAACACAGCCTACTCTCAAGCTAACTTGGACAACAGAAACTCAAGAACAGTACTTTTCAGACCTAACATACATGTTTTCCCTCATTGTTGCAGTTGCCTGATGCCTAGGAGAGTTTGCAGTGAGAAAACACAGTCGTTCATTATGGTCTGTGAAGGACTAAGTAAGATGTGGAGCCCAGGTGCACGGCGGTACAGCTGTGTGGGAGTAGCTGTCCCAGCCATGCCTGTGTGGGAGTAGCTGTCCCAGCCATGCCTGTGCGGGAGTAGCTGTCCCAGCCATGCCTGTGTGGGAGTAGCTGTCCCAGCCATGCCTGTGTGGGAGTAGCTGTCCCAACCATGACTTTCTGCTGGTCTCCTAGGTGACCCCTTCAGAGGGGACTCACTTTCGTATTTAGTTGTCACTTGGGACTTTTGTAATGTCAGTGATTTCAGAAATGTCTCTGGTCAGTGGGTGGCAGTGTTACACAGTAGAAATTACACAAATTGTATAGTCAGAAGAGCTCTGATCTATTCCTGGCCCTGTGACTGCCCCTTAATCCTGGGGTGCCCAGCTAGTCCTGGGTTATCAGATTATCTAAAAATTACTTGGTTTCCTTTGAAGCACAGAACCCCATACCATAGCCTTTGGAGATTCTGATTCATTAAGTCAGGGATGGGGCCCTAAAACAGGGGTGTGTCTTAACATTGAGGGTAATTTTGAGAGCTACTTAACTCTGGGAGTTGCTGATTTAATCTTTCTGAGCTTCAGCTTTCACAGAATTTTTCTGAACATAAGACCACACTTCTATAACTTGAAGTTGCAATAAATGTCAGTTGTTGTGAGTTACTTCTGAAAGTGACTTTTCCTTTCCCTTTCCCTTTTAAATACTTGCATCGTATTCTCATTAATTAAAACTTGAATTCATGAGATCTTATCTGTTTAATTTTAATGCATGGTGATAGTAAAGAGAAAATGGGTGAATTTTGGCCAACTCAGTACATAATACAGTATTAATTGAAAAATAGCATTAGATATTGAATACATGGTTGAAAGTACAAGATCTTTGCTTCATGTTTTGTTCTTTTTTGTTGTTGTTGTTGAGACAAGGTTTTCCTGTAGTCCCAGCTGGCCTAGAGCTCACTGTGTAGACCAGGCTGGCCTCATTCTCACAGAGATCCACCTGCCCCTGCCTCCTGAGCTCTGGGACTAAAGGGGTGCTCCACCACAGCCATCGGTGCTTCAATTTTTAAATTAGAGCAAAAATGCCAGATTCACAAAATATCAATAAAATACAAGTTTTAAATATATTTTAATACAAATTTGCACTTATTTTTGACACCATAATTTAATTTACAAACATGTTTAGATTTCTTAGTTTTAAAAGAAATAGCTTACGTTAAATATAAAGTTCTCTTCCTCAACTCCAGGCTAAATACATTTAAGTAAACCAAAATCCTTTGTGTCAATAATAGCAATGCTGACTTGAAACACATACTTTTTGCTCTAGCCATTCACATGGAGATTTCAGCAGTCCAACATAATCCATACAACATGTAGTATATATGTCAGCTTCCCTTGAAGCTTGCAGCATGTTCTAATATGTCTCATATTATTCGGTTTCTGTGTTACCAGAGCTAGCTGACCTTCCCAGTTCTGAGGTGTTTTCTCAGAGTCCCACTGTGTTTTATGACAGTTCCACAGCATCTCTTTCCATCTATCTCTCCATGTTCATCTTGCTCAAACTTTTTTGGTCTTCACATGGCTAACTTCCACATTAGTCCATTCTTAGTCATTTGTACGTCTGCTGGGCCTGCTGAGTCACACAGAGCAGGCTGTTATCACCCAGGCAGTCTCACTGGTACATTCCTTCTGTCCTTGATACCATCTTTTAATTCCTTTTAGCCAGGAACCACTCACTTTAAGCTATTAGCCTGAAGGTCATTTAGAAGATTTAAGTAAATATTTGATTTTAGGAACCTGGGATAAGAGTCCTTTTCCATAAGTGTATATATAACTTTTTGGGCTTCATCAAAAGAGGTGGGGGTTGGTGTTTTAATCTTTTTGGCTGTAGATTCTCGAGTACGATGGTCAATGTTAATCTGAAAAGAAATATTTGTAAATTTAACATACAGTTCATCTTTATGATAAATTTTATGATGATACTGGTGTTTTTGAAGCAAGAAAATGGTTTTACATCCTCACTTAAGTCAGTTAAAAATATCTTGAACCCCTGTGCTAAACCAGCCCTATGCTAGGTGTGGAAGAGATATAAATAAATACAACAAAAATCATTTTTATGCATGTTTTATAATCTATTTGAGAAAAAGAAAAAGGCTTACATAAAAAATAAAATATCCACAAAAGGTGGTATATATACCAAAAGGAATCTCAGGGATGTTCACATTTTACTGAGCAGAGCATTTTCTCAGAAGGTATGCACTACTAAGCAACTGGACCTATTTTTGTGGCTGCAAGTGTCCATATCACAGAAATCTGTGTTTTGTCCTTATCTGAGTTACCATAGCTCATTAAGTATTCTTAACCATACAGATCTGGCTGTTGATGCCATATTTGTTTCCCACCCCATTCAGAGTAGACATTTTTGCAAAATCAATCATTTTATTCTCTGCACTGATTCCTTCACAAAAATAGGGACCAGTACCATTGCACTGAAATATATGAATACACATACCAATATAGAAGTAGATCCAAGTACTCACAAGGGATTTCATCTTAGCCTCTGCATTGAATACTATTTCTGTATCTAAGTTATTTTCCACCTATGACTATGTAATTACAATGACTTTAATACTCACTTGCTTCACAGCATCTGAATGTACAAATGCTTTGTATATCTTTTCTGCCTTGCAGTATAACAGATCAGATTCTGTCTTCTTATAGTCTTCACAGGCCAACCAGAATTCAATATTCTCTTCACTGAACTCAGACTTTAAGAAATTTCCAAAGACATGTTGCCCGTCTGTAACAAGAGGGATTGAGACAAATTAATTGAACTGGTAAATTAGTATCTTGAAGAAGACATTTGTAAGACATTCCTACTATATCCTCTATGTGCAAAGGTTACTGATGAAATAGCTATGCTATCTATAGAGATCGGAAAGCCTTGGAGATTTTGTTATACATGGAGAAGGAATGTAGAGCCAGGCCAGCTTGCCCACTGTCATGTAGCTGCTGTTCGTTCATGTAAACACGCTCTTACTCTTCCTGTATTTAGATTGAAGTTCGGTTCTGCTGACTGCAGAACAAAGCCACTTGTTCTAAACACCAACATCTGAGCAAGAGTGTAGAGTAATTTATATAAGGAAACAGTAATGATTGAGGATATCAACATCATGTTAATTATTAAAAATGGGATTTCCTCAGCAAGTTTATGGCAGTCAGATAATGTTAGGCCTATATATTACTTGTACACCTGATACACTGATTGTAGTTGCTAGTGTGGTTGAGACGTGTATGCCATTTATTTGTTTAGCTAAATTACAAACTAAGTTTGATAATCAAATGACAAACTATGTCCCCAAGTAAGCTTCCTTAGTATCTTTCTGGGGAGAAGTTAGTAAATTCACCTTCGAGATCAAACTTCTTAAATACATCTCAGAGGAAGGGCTTAATTCCAATTGTGCTGAAATTCCCATGACAAGGAAAAGGTGAATTGATTTTGTTCTTCCCTTTCTTTCATCAGAAAAGTCCACAAAACCCCAGTGGGCTTATTTATGTTACAATATATGTCATGCCACATATTGTAGTATTTACTTGGTGTGTCCCAAACACTTTAAAAAAATTTATTTATTTTCATATGTGTATGAATGTGCTGTCTGCATGTATGTTGGTGCACCCGTGTCGTGCAATGCTGTGGAGGTCAGAAAAGGGCATCGGACTCCCCTGGAACTGGAGTTAAAGATGGTTTTCAGCCACCATGTGGGTGCTGGGGATCGAACCTGGGTCCTCTGCAAGAGAAGTCAGCAGTGCTCTTAACCACTAGGCCATCTCTCCAGCCCCCATATATTTATCTTTTTTTTCTTTTTTAGTTTTTTCCTTTTTAGGTATTTTTGAGGCAGGGTCTCCTTTTTAGTACCAGCTGTCCTGGAGCTCACTCTGTAGACCAGGCTGGCCTTGAACTCAAAGATCCACCCACCTCTACCTCCCAAGTGCTGGGATTAAAGGCGCACGCCACCACGCCCGGCTCCAAACACTTTTAAAGTAGTAATGAACTGTGTCTTTGTATTTGAAACCTTGGTGCCTCTAAAATGCCTGTCACATAAGGTGGATAAATGAGAGTTAGTAGATACATGGATGATAACTATTGAATGAGTGAATTCTACTCTTTATAGCCAACTGTTTAAAGTATGCTCTTTAGGAAGCTTACAAAATAGAAATTTATATGTTAGGACATTTGGTTCGCTTTCAAAAACTTTGAACTTTGGAACCCCAGCATAATTTCATTTATCTTTATTTTTATTTTTATTTTTTTGTGCATGTGTTTACATGTGGATGTTCTCTGTGTGAACAAGCACAGGTATGTGGTTGCCCACAGAGGCCATAAGAGAGCATCAAACCTCCCAGAGCTGGAGTTACAGACAGGTGCAGACCAATTGGGTTGGGTGCTGGGAAACAAACTCTGGTCCTCTGCAAGAGCGGCAAGTGCTCTTAGCCAGTGAGCTATCTCTCCAGCTATTCCCCCAGCATAATTTAGTTTTGTTCCTCAATCCCCCCAAACACCTAGTTGCTTTGTCAGATTTGTATAAAGAACAGTAGTAAAGAGAGCTAAGTTATGAAAAAGGCAAACTATGATGAAAATATCAATGACCAGTACACAATTTTTTGCACATTATCTTTCCTTCCTTTGAAAATATGTACTAATGAATCATTCAGTCTATTAAGGTATTGAGCTGAATTCACATTCGGTAGTTATGAATACTTACTCTGGTTGGCAAGAAGTTTTTCCAGAGACTGAGACCACTGTATCACTTCTTCAGCAGAAAGTCTACATTGAAAAAAGTTTACATAAATTAATAAAATATTTTTATTAAAATATTTAAAATATAAACCCTAATGATATAAGAATGGTACCTATATTTTGATAACCAATGTTCTAGTTCCAGTAAGTTCTACTATTAACTTTATGTTTAAAAATCCATTTTAAGTGCCAGAGTTATTAAAAATATTCCAAGATAGTTACAAATCCAAATAGATTAAATCTTATAGTGCAAAAAAAAAAGCAAATAAATATATACACATTTGTATTTAATAGTCATTGTTACTAATGTGGTCTGATCTTATTTGTTACCTAAAAGAAATGAAATCCATTGAGGACAGATTTTTCTGTTTGCTTTTTTAAAACAAAGTTTTCTCTGTAATGTAGGCCGGCCTCAAACAAATGGCAATCCTCCTGCCTCAGCCTCCTAAGTGCTGGGATCATGTAGGTAAGCCAGCATACCCAGCTGCATGTAGTATCACTTTTTTTATAAGGGATGAGAGGTCATCCCTAGATGGCTTCTATGAATTAAAACAGTTCAATGTATTTCATGTACTTACATGTGTTTGGACTTGGAGGATTTCATTCCAGATTCTAGATGTGGGATCATAGACCTTAAGTATGCCTTCATGTCCATTCCACTACAAAAGACAAAAACATTCTTATTTCTCTAGGACAGTTCACTTTTATTTGTTGAAAGAAAAGAAAACAGGACAAACAACTCTGAGGAAAAAGGCAGTAATAAAAATAGCTGACACAATACTTTGGCATATTAAAATCAAGCTCATTTTTATGAGTCAGTGTCTGGACAGATTCCTACCCACTTTGCTGTAACATGATTTACTCTTTAAGGCAACTAGATCTTACTTATAACTCACCAGAGGTAATTGTTCTGATCTACATAAACTAATGCTTATATTATTTTCCATTCATTTATAATTCATCTGCCATAAAAGATAATCTAAACGAGACAATGAAAGAACTTACAAAGTCTTTGGCCTTCTTTTTTGCGTTTTGTCGTCTAGAAGTGAATGGCCAGTTTCTTTCAAGTCCTTTGGGTGAGCAGAGAAGAACATCCCTGGCATTTTATCCAGCCTTGGTGTGGAGATGGCTGCTCGCATAGTCCTCTCACAGTGAGTGTCTGTTAGTCCACGTCTCTGCTGCTTTATATAGTGAAGGCAGACAAGCAACGGTTGCTGTTCAAGGAGTCTGTTTATCAAGTGATGTTACCACAGACACTGGAAGTTCCTCCTTTCTTGGTGTGTTGTGACGTGTATCTTGAAGAAAAAAAAATGTGCATAGTGATGTCTTGTGGTTGAAACCCAACCAAATGAGAACAGGTCACTTGATTAGGAAGACAGAAAGAAAATTACACACATAGAGGCGGGCACACACCACACGTCTCCAGCGGCAGCGGCGTCAGCCTTTGGTTTGAGGGAATGATTGTCTTCCTGAAAACCCTATGTTCTGATAAATGTTTCAATCAGTATATTTATGTGTCACATAAGAATTCAGTGTTAGAGTTGTATACCCTCTATGCTTTTGATAGTTCTTGAATATAAAATCATGTAATCACAATATTTTAAGGGTTCTCTCCACTTCCCGGGAAGCAGCATAAGGTGAACACTTTTTGTTTGATTATTATTTTTTTTTGTCTTTTTGAGACAGGGTCTCCCTGTAGCCCCAGCTGTCCTGGAACTCTCTATGTAGACCAGGCTGGCCTTGAACTCACAGAGATCTGCCTGCCTCTGTTTCCCCAGTGCTGGGATTAAAGGCATGCACCACCAAGCCTGGCTTGTTTGATTATTTTATACCTATCTGGTAGGAAGGAAACATAAGAGATAAGAAAGCTGTCCTACCTGGACTCTCACCCATCAGTTCTGGGCTACAGAATTTTCACATTAGAGTTTTCCAAGGTGTGAAGAATATTCTGCTTGTGACACACAATATGACATTAAGGAATATATAACTTTTAATGTTGCTTTATTTATTTATTATTTATTTTCAAAGCCAATTTTTTATTGAGGCTCTGTGCATTTCATATAAAATTTCAAATCAAATCTAGGCCCATGCCCTCCTCCCTGCCCCCGACCCCACCAGAGCTCATGCATTCTGCCAAACATGTTTTTCATCTTTTTCTCAGTCTCTCTCAAAATTCTCGATGCAGAAGTTTGTTTTGAGCAGAAGTTCACCATTTCAGTCAGTTCTTTGACCCAGTCTTTTTGTTGTTGTTATTGTTGTTGTTATTCCTCCCAATATGCATCACTCCAAAATATGCATATATGAATGCCACATATATCATAGGCTTTAGCATCTTCAGCTTATGAGGTTTTTTTTATTAGGCTGAAAGATGTCATGTTTGAAGGCTCCTCCTTGACAAGCCCAAACAATCATCAGTTCTGCCCTTGTGCTCCACACTGGGGTTTTCCCTTCCCATGGTCACCAAATGAGGTCCAGTAAGCACCATGTCCTGTCTTGATCTTCCTGTACTGGTTTCCGTGATACAGCCTGGGTAGTCCAAAAATGGCAGTCTATTCTCTGAAGAGGCTGAAACCTCAGTAGTAGATTAGTCCACAAGCTGGATGTCTCAGCAGTCCCCATCTGGCACTGAAGGTTTGGAGGATTCTTAGAGAGACATGAGTCTTCAGTCCATATTGGAAGGTTGAAAAGCTGTGTCTTATGTCTTTGAAAGATGGCAAAAGCAGTGGCAGCCACAGGGTATCTGCACTTGCCAGTAAGACAGGCAAAACAACTGTGTTCTTTTTTTAAAAAAAATTGTCTTTTACTAAGATCTCGTTTTATATCTGAAGTACAATTTCTCAGGCCTTACTATTTACTTATTTCTGGTTATATTTTCCTTTTGGATGTTTAAGGCCACATAGTTAACCCAGATTTACCAAGGTTTTTGTTTTCTTAAGGTCACTTGAGGACCTGGTCCTCAAGGGTCACTCAGGTTTTGGGGGGGAGCCCCTGGCTCCTTTTGGCTTTTCAATCACCAGTTCCATCTACTCAAGGACAAAGTCAGGTCTTGCTAGACAAGGCTTCCCTTTTTGAAGCACGAGCAGACTTTCCTCTTTATAGACTGGACACTGGCTGAAGTCCCATTAGTGGATCTCCAAGACCACCCTGCTCAGGAGACTGGTGACTCACATGTGCAGGACATTTCAAGAGATGCCTCCATCCATAGTCCCCTGGGACTTAGTTGACATCTGAGGGCAAGGAACAAAGTTATCCCTTAAGACCCTCAGCCAAATTAGAATGGGCATTAAGTATGGTTGTTAAGCATCCAGAAAAGCTAAGTTACATCAGCTTGATACTTTTAACTGCTGTGTAATATTTTAGAAAAGGCTTGGACAAAATCTCAAGCAGCCTTGTATAAGAAATACTAAGAAGGATTCCCATAAAATAAATACTGTGGTTAGACATAATGTCATGACAAACTAGTTTTTTCCTCATTCTTTTGATCTTATATTACTCTAAAATATGCATACATACTCTCCACCCATATACCAAAAATTCCTAGGTCTGAAAATAAATGGTAGCTTAGTTCTAGAACCTGTTAAGGTATTGACAATATAAGAGCACAAGCTGTTTCCAGATCACAAGGACTATAACCTTAACATTGCTCAGTTTGCCTTACAACTATGTACTTGGTGCTAGCATCAACAGATGAGGGATACCATTCATCGTTTGTTTTACTGGGACTGTGTTAGTTCACTTAGCATAGTATCTTCTAGTTCCATCCATTTACCTGCAAAGTTCATAATATTTTAAGTAAACATTTATAGTTTTACAAAATTCACTTATGGTTATGAATGCATATTTCATGCACCAGTATCATTTGGTGTTTAAAAAAGGTAACATGATTCACAAAGAAAGAGAACTAGTGAGGTGATCTGGTTACTTTGGAAGTAACCCAAACAAAACTGATAAGTTTCAGACTGACGATGACATAGACATGTGTTTGTTTACTTCCTGTGGTTAAACTCATACTTACTTTCCTGCTAAAATTTTTAACGTTACTTATGTTTATTTACTGATAACCTCTCATTCCTTTAGATGATTTTGGGTAAGTTATGTTAGAGCAAAAATGATTTAAAGTTTATTTTAATGAACCATGAGTATTATTATACAAATATAGTGAGCATGTCCCAAGAATGATTTTGCAAGAATTGTTCCTTTCATTGTTAATAGGCATTGCATGATACAACAGCATTAGCAATGGTTATGGCAGCAAATATATTTGGGATATGTTAGATTTTTAACTTTTATTAATCTGTATCAAAATGAATGGGCTGCATGATGCCATTCCAATACACTGATGGTGACATTCCCATACGCTGATGGTGACATTCCCATACGCTGATGGTGACGCTCCCATACACTGATGGCGACATTCCCATACACTGATGGCGACATTCCCATACACTGACGGCGACATTCCCATACGCTGACGGTGACATTCCCATACGCTGACGGTGACATTCCCATATGCTAACATTCCCATACGCCGATGGCCACATTCCCATGCGCCGACGGCGACTTTCTCATGCGCCGACGGCGACTTTCCCATGCGCTGACGGTGACTTTCCCATGCGCCGATGGTGACTTTCCACCGACGGTGACTTTCCCATACACCGACGGCGACATTCCCATACACCGATGGTGACATTCCCATACACTGATTCCCACACACTAATGGCGACATTCCCACACACTGACGGCGACATTCCCATACACTGACGATGACATTTCCATACACTGACGGCGACTTTCCCATACACTGACGGCGACTTTCCCATACACTGACGGTGACTTTCTCATACGCTGATGGCGACATTCCCATACACTGACGGCGACATTCCCATACACTGACGGTGACATTCCCATACACTGACGGTGACTTTCCCATACACTGATGGCGACATTCCCATACGCCGATGGTGACATCCCATACACCGACGGCGACATTCCCATACACCGATGGCGACATTCCCATACACTGATTCCCACACACTAATGGCGACATTCCCACACGCAGACAGCGACATTCCCACATGCAGACAGCGACATTCCCACACGCCGACGGCGACTTTCCCACACGCCGATGGCGACATTCCCATATGCTGATGGCGACATTCCCATACACCGACATACACTGACGGCGACATTCCCATACACTGACGGTGACATTCCCATACACTGACGGTGACATTCCCATACACTGACGGCGACATTCCCATACACCGACAGCAACATTCCCATACACTGACGGTGACATTCCCATACACTGACGGCGACATTCCCATACACCAACAGCGACGTTCCCATACACCAACGGCGACATTCCCATGGCGACATTCTCATACACTGATGGTCCCCTCCCCTCTTTTTCTGCCCCCCCCCACCTTGCTGGTCCCTTCCTCTCCCCAATAGCCCTCCTTATTTTTTGTACTATATTTCATTGTATTCAATTACCCTCTCTTCTCCTCAACCCATTTAAGATTTTTTTATCTTTTATTGTTCCTTGTCTACTTTCCTGACCTATCCCCAAATATATGTAGAAATACACCGGCGCACACACACACACACACACACACACACACACAATATATGTTTTCTCTCATATGAGTCCTAGATTATATGAGAGAAAATATTCATTCTTTGTTTTTCTGAGTTTATTTTGCTTAACAATGGTTTCCAGTTCTATCCATTTTCCTGAAAATATCATGATTTTATTTTTCTTTACAGCTGAATAAAATTCTACTGTGCACATGCACTACTTTTCTTGATCAATTCTTGTGTTGCTGGACAAACCGATTCCACTTTTTAGCTATTGTGAATAATGTAGCAATGAACATGGATATACAAGTTTCTCTGTGGCATATTGACTTACACTTCTTGGGATGTATGCGTAGGAGTGGGATAGTGGGTGTACTTTTTCAGTATTGACTTCCATAGTGAATGCACCACTTATGCTCCTACCATCAATGAACAGAGGTTTTCCTTTCCCCACATTCTTCCCAGCAAGTTTTGTCATTTGTTTTCTTGATGTCTGTCATTTTGAGTGGAGTGAAATGGAATTAGAAAGCAATTTTATTTCTATTTCTTTGATGAATCAGTAGGTTGAGGGAAATAATTCTTAGAAAGTGTTCTCTTGACACCACATTGGGAAACTGTGTTGAGATAAAAATAAGTATTTGCTGTTTATTTGTAAAAGAATTGTGTTAAACCTCTTAACATATGGTAGCAAAACATCATCTTAAATGCAATCATTTTCAAACACTGTGGTTGAGTGCTTCCAAGCTCAAATATAGAAATATGTTCCCCCAAAGCCTGGGAACCTTCTGAAATTCCTGAGTCATGATGGGCAGTTGAACCTATGCTTTTAAAAAGTCTTTTGCTAGACAACACACAGTCTACATGTGTCAGAGCAAGACCCATTTGGCCCAGGTATGTGAGGGGACTGAGGACTCCAGTCAGAGTTCTGGAAGTCTCTTTTAATGTCATATGTTTTCTTTGGTCATTTTGAAAAATTCACTGAGGACAGAAAAAGCATTAGATAATACTTTTATTGAATCAGTGAGTTTTTGGGATGTAGAAAGTCTCAGAAAAGCCAATGGATAAAAAGCAGCAGCTTTCAGAAAGTCTCATTTTTATCTTTCTTCTGTGAAATTGTGCTTAAATAACTTTGGTTCCTAAGAAAAGCAATACTTTATATAGTCTTAGTTATTTCTATTTTTTAAAGTAATAGACTTTAAGAGGCATTTTAGATTCAGAGAACAAGTGAATCAAAGAAGAAAGAGTTCCCACTCCTCAGCCTGCCCTAAGTCTACCACCAGGGTCATCCCTCATACTGAGATGGATGACCTACAATGAAGGTACCTGCATTGCCTCAACATTGTCATCTAAACTGCAGAGTCTATGTCCGAGTTTGCATTCTGTTGCTATGTTAAAACATGGAGCAAAATCAACTAGGGTAGGAAAGGGTTTATTACTTCAGCTTCCTGCGCTGCCCATTATTAAGGGAAGCCAGATCAGGAGCTCAAAGCAGGAGCCTGGAGACAGGAACTGAAGAGCAGACCATGGAGGAATGCTGCTTGCTGGTTTTCTCCTCTGGCTTGTACTCAGCCTGCTTTCTTTTTATTTGGCATTTTTTAATTGTTACTAAACTTTTTCCATAGGTCATACATCATTTCTCAATTGACTCTAGAGTTGCTTCCCTTTCCATGCCCCCTACCCCACCTGAATCCCTGCACTCTGCTATACATGTCCTGCATCTTTTTCTGAGTCTTTCCAGAGTTTTTTTTTCAGTTCTTTTGTTGTTCTCTCTAACTTGTATTGTTACAGTATATATACATATATGTACATAGTTATATGTATACATAAATATATACATATATACATACATACACATATCACTTGAATTGGAGGACTTTTTTCCTAAAAGATGTCATGTTTTCCTTAAGGAAGTACTTGAAGGTTCCTCCTTGGCAATCTCAAACAACCATCAATCCTGCACTTTTGCTCCACACTGGAGTCTTTCCCTCCCATGGTCACCCAAATGAAGTCCAGAAAACACACATCCTGTCTTGATCTCCCTGTACTAGTCTCCATGATACAGCCCAGGTAGTCCAACAAGGGCAGTCTATATTCTGACGAGGCTGAAATCCCCTTACCTGTTTAGTCCACAAGCTGGGTGTCTCAGTAGTCCCCATCTGGCATTGAAGGTTTGGAGGATTCTTGGAGAGAGATGAGTCCTCAGTCCATATTGGAAGGTCAAAAAGCTGTGTCTCATGTCTTTGAGGAGTGCCAAAAGCGCTTTCTTATACAACCCAGGACCACCTTTCCAGAGCTGGCATTACCCACAGTGGGCTGAGCCCTCCCATATCAATCAATACCCAAGAAAAGACATCGTGAACATCCCCCACAGGCCAATCCAGTGGAGGAAATTTCTCAGTTGAGGTCCTTTCTCCCCAGGGTCTCTAGTTTGCACCAAGCTGACAAAAACCAGCCAGCACAGTTGACATTACAGTTTACTCTCAGTGCTGCATATTGCATGGGTTTAACATGTACAGTGATGTGTTTTTACCTTCACAGCTTGGTACAGAATGGTTTATCAGTTCTGAAAGTATAAGTTTATTTATTTATTTGTTTGTTTGGTTGGTTGGTTATAGACAGGGGTCTCAGGCATCCCAGGTTGGCCTTGAACTCACTATGTATCTGAGGATGACTTTGAACGTGTGTTCCCCTGTCTCCAGCTTCTGAGTGTTATGCCACCATATCCAGTTTTATGGATTCGGGCTTTATTTGTGTAAGCCTTCTATCAAATGAGGTATATATCCAGCCTTGTGTAAATTTTTTAAATACTTGAGAGATTGGTTCAGTAAGACATTTCAGATTTTAGCTATCATTTTTTGATTAGAAAAATGAAGAAAATTTTAATTTTTCCTTAAATGATTTTATATTTTGTTTCAAATGATTACAAATACCCTTCAGTGGTAAGGTGAACTTTGTTGAATGATAGTCATAGCTTTGATACTGAATGAACTGTTGTTAAATCTATGTAATACTGTTGAAATCTTATAGGACTTAACAATTATGGGACAAAAGACACTGTTGAGGGTGAAGCTGTATGTTTTTTAAAATTTTTTATTTATTTACTTTTTTATTTATTTCGTATGCATATGAATGTACTGTCTGCACGTAGGTTTGTGCACCCGTGTTGTGCAATGCCACGGAGGTCAGAAGAGGGTGTCGGATTCCCCTGGAACTGGAGTTAAAGACGGTTCTTAGCTGCCATGTGGGTGCTGGGGATCGAACCCGGGTCCTCTGCAAGAGCAGTCAGTGCTCTTACCTGCTAGGCCATCTCTCCAGCCCCCAAAGCTGAATCTTAAAAATCAAAATGTACCCATACTGGAAGAGTTGGTGACATGAACAGGAATTTTGATCCTTTGAAACAACAAATTTAATTGCATCCTTACAATGGATCACGTTTGAGGTACTACAAATAGAAAAGAGAGTGAATATCTGTTCAAGAGGATTTATACTCTAGTAGGGAAGACAGACAGGGCTTTAAGTCTGTGATCAAGCTGTGCCATCAGAAAGGAGCTGACTGATTTTGAAAGCATGAGAAAGGAAACAAATCAGCATTTTTTAGTCTTTGCCTATTTCTGTACTTGTGTTAAGTAATCCTTGGAAAGTATAAAAGGTAGCAGTGGAGACATGGTCTTCAGTAGGTAGATACATTACCTGTTTCACGATAGAGGAATAATGGCTCCTGGATATAAACACAGGCTTTGCATATCTTTAAAGGGCTCTGGTGACTTTTTCTGGTTCATATAATCATTCACAGTTAGACAATTAAACTGTTCATCTTTTATTGTTTTTTGTGACCCGACTTAGTGTTCTCTCTCACTAGCTTGGTCTGTGGTACTTCTGTCATCTCCAGGGTCTTTATGGTTTACAGTGCTGCCAACTGTTTCAGAGTTCATTTGTAAAAGTTTCACCACAAATATTGGAATGAATTTTCTATGTGTAATGTTGGCAGGGGTATTCCTATCTATTTCATATAATTTATGAACGAAAAGACCAACATTTTAGATTTGTTTACCATTTTATGTTTTAAATGGGGAAATGTTCTGATAGGTTGTTTACAAAAGCAAGTATCTGCAACAGGGTAAAACTGACAGAGCTCAGTCCAGGCAGCTGAGCTGATAGGAATCTAGTTTCTTTTTCTTAACTTGCTATGACTGACTTACAGTCAACACTGAATTTTCTTCTTTCTGTAATTTGAGAGATAATAAGAAAACAGAATGTGAGAGTTTTAGAGTTGTAGGTTCATACGACCATAGGTTTTATTTATTATGGAGTTCCTCTTATGAATTAAATTTTCAATAATAATGTCATTTTCCAAGTCACATTTTGTCTTTTTGAGACAGGGTCTCCCTGTAGCCTGAGAAGACTCAGAACTCACTTTGTAGACCAGGTTGGTCTCAGTGTCACAGAGATCCACATGCCTCTGCCCTCCAAGTTCTGGGATTAAGGCATGTCCCACCATGCTCAGCGTCCAAGTCATTTTTTTTAAACATCAAAGAAATCATTGATGAATTTGTTTATGATATACTTATTCCACAGTAGATTCATATTAATTTATTATCACTCTGTTATTTTTAATATTTTCAACAAGGAAGAGTAATGTCTGAATTGATTTAACCGTGCTTTGCAAATAAAATATTAGTAGTTCTACATCCAAATAAATGGAAAACTTTGCTTTGAGAACATCAGCATATTATTTGGAATTGGGATGAAATGTTCTGTTTCACAATGAATGACACGATAGAAAAACAAAGGAGCTCAAAGGTCGGTTAGTCTATAGACAAAACTTGAAAAAAGGTATATGTTAAATATCTGGAGTAAGTGACCATGTAAAGCTTTCAAGGTTCTAAGAGCACTAGTCCTCTGATTTGCTGTTACTGGACATGGAAACAGTTAACAGTGGTAATATGTGGTGTTCTCTCCCAATATCATTATTGGATGTGATTTTCTTAGCAAAATCTATCAAGGGGCACATGGACCCTTTCCTTTCTACAGCCATGCTATGTAATGCTGGCAGCTATGCTAACTGTTCTTCCTTCATGTTCTCTGGAGTGCCTTGCTTTTATTAACTTTTTTATTATTTTTATTATATACTAATGCCAGGGCTACAGAATACAGATAGTGGTACTCTTAGCATGATTCTGTTGTTAACATGTACTAGCAGTCTGTGGCCCAACACTACTTCCTGATCCTCTCTTGTCAGTTTTAAATAAACTGCATCCATTGTCTTAGTCTTCTTTTAGGTTTTAAAATAAACAAAAATCTTCATATCTCTTGAGTTTTTGTGATGTGTTATTATTAGTAATTTTTTAAAGGGCTATTAAGTGCCAGATGCAGTGGTGGCATATGCTTGTACTCTTTGCATTTAGGAAGCAGAAATAAGAAGACCTTGAGTTCCAGGCCAATCTGGGCTACTTAGTAAGAACCTATCTCAAAATATCTTGGGGAAAAAAAAAAGAAAGAAAAAGGAACAAAGAAAGAAAGGGAGAGAAGAAAAATAAAGGAAAGAAGACAGACAGAAAGGAAAGAAGGGGGAAGGACTGTGAATTTAGTAAGCTCAATTCTAAACTATATCTTTGTTCTATGTGAGCTGACAGATTGTCTAATACCTTGGCAGTTGCTACTGTGCACAAGTTTAAGTTGATCATTGTTTTGTTTGGAGCTGTAGTCAGACAGCAGGGGATTTTTAATTCTTTGAGATTTTACAGGGGTTAAAAGTTGGCTCATAAAATTAGTATTGAGATAGAAATTATCATTTTCATTTTTCTATGGTAGAGGACCTTGCCAGGGTTTCTGTCTAAAACAGTAAATTTGCCAACCCAGTTCTGCATTCACCAGATTGAATCTCAATCCCTTCTCTACTAGTATTTGTTTTCAGGGATTTGCTTTTCCTCTTAGCGACTTGTAACTGTAGAGAAGTGTAAAAATGTTCAGAAGTCTCAAGATGTGGAAATATTGATCTATTCCTGTCAGTCTTTGTCTAGGTTTCTTGCCATGGGTTATCTAGATGCTCATAGCTGAATGTTGGTCAGCCCCCAATTGCACATCCTATCAAACTCTGGCTTGTGTGCCATCCATGATAGGGCTAGGAGAAAACTAAATTATTTCATTTAATTGGGCTGGAGAGATGGCCTAGCGGTTAAGAGCGCCGACCACTCTTACAGAGGACCCGGGTTCGATCCCCAGCACCCACATGGCGGCCAAGAACCGTCTGAAAATCCAATTCCAGGAGAACTCCAGTTCCAGGGGAATCCGAGACCCTCTTCTGACCTCCGCGGCATTGCACGACACGGGTGCACAAGCTTGCATGCAGACAGTACATTCATACAAATATAGAAATAAATAAAATTAAAAAAAAAAAGAGTGGTAGCAGGGGCTGGAGAGATGGCTCAGCGGTTAAGAGCACCAACTGCTCTTGCAGTGGACCCAGGTTCGATTCTCAGCACCCATGTGGCAGCTAAGAACTGTCTTTAACTCCAGTTACAGGGGAATCTGACGCTGGCCTCCAAGGCATTGCACGACACGGGTGCACCAACCTACATGCAGACAGTATACTCACACATATAAAAAAATAAATTTAAAAACATAAAAAAAAAGTGGTAGAAAGTATCTGTTGTAGAGTCCTACTGAGTTGCCTATGTTTTTAGATAGAATTTTTTAAATTTATTTTTTTATGCGTATGAATGTACTGTCTGCATGTAGGTTTGTGCACCCGTGTCGTGCAATGCTGTGGAGGTCAGAAAAGGGTGTCGGATTCCCCTGGAATTAGAGTTAAAGATGGCTCTCAGCTGCCATGTGGGTGCTGGGGATTGAATTGGGTCCTCTGTAAGAGCAGTTGGCACTCTTAACTGCTAGGCCATCTCTCCAACCCCTAGATAGGATTTTTATGGTTGTAAACACCAGTGACCCTATACTAAGCCGCTTAGGTAATGAAAAATTAACTGAAAGCATCTCGGAGTACTTTAAAGATCAGTGACCCCAGGAAGGTCAGCTAAGTCTGAACTCAGGACTCCCCAGAATCCTTGTAAATTATAAATTTGCTGATACCAGGGTCAGCTACAAGTTGGAGAAAAGTAGATGTGAGCCACTTGTGGAGCTTATTTTCACACTGCCACAGAAACTCCTCAAGTATAAAAAGTTGCTTTCTATCTCTACTTCCCCTCTCTTGAGTTTTGTGTTATTGCTACTGAGTGGCAGACTGCAACTAATGAGAATTTATAGTAAGAAAAATCTTGTAGTCTTTTTTTAGGTATTTTCTCAGATGATATAAAGATCAGGAGACATAAATTCATAAGCTACTATAAACTAGTGTTTTCTTTGTGAAAATCAGGTAACTTCTACTTTGAGGAATTTTTGTCTTCTTTTGTTGTCATCGTAAGGTTATGAGTTCACTTCATGATGATTTTTGTATCTTGTTGGTGACTTTGTGGCTTTTGCCCCTTTTTGTTCTGTTTCACCGAGGTTCTTAGCTGAGTCAGTTAAGGTTTTACGCTATCAGAAGCGATGTATAGGGATATTAGAAGGAGCCTGGCACATTTGCCACCCTCTGGTTTCTTTTCTCACATTCTGTTCAGCAAGGTGTGGGCAACTTTTCCTTTTCAGCAAACAAAAAGCAGGCAATGCAGAGAAGTGAGGAGACTAGAAGCACTTGTATTAAATTATAGTTCAAGGTTGGACATCAGCAGGAAAGCAGAGACATGAGGATGGTACAGGATGAGGAATGGACATGTGACAGGAGCATCCAGTGTCAGCTCTGAAATGTGCGTCCCTCCCTCTTTGGACGTCACTGTTCACTGTGGGACTGCTAAAGATTCAGAGAATAGAGGTTGTAGCATAAATTATAAGACCTGTTCTGTCTTGGGAATCACTTTCCTTATGTATGTGGGAGATGGTAACCATCTTACATACATTATAAATGTTACATTATGGTTACATTTATAATCCATACTATATATAATGTCTGTGTTATGCTTTAGGCTTATGTTAGTGGTCACTGTGCCCAACATTATGTAGTATAATTATATATATATATATATATATATTTGAAAATATCATTTTTATTTATTTGATATTTTCATACAATTATACAATTTCATACAATTATTGTTATTAGTAACTCCCTGAGTCCAGTTAGTACTCCCTATATGTGCACATGTATGGGGCCACCACTAGGGCATGGCAACTGGCCAATGGCCCTATCTCCAAAGGGTAGTGAGTCTTCCTCCTCAGCAACCATCAGCTGCCAGTAGCCCCTCTGCCAGGGGTGGGTTTTTGGGGCCTTTCCACCATTCGTGCTGGAATTTTACTGGCTTGATCTTGTGCAGGTCCCAGACATGTAACCGTAGCTGGTGTGAATGTATTACAACAGCCAAGTCATGTCTGAAAGTCAGCATTTCACAGCTCTCACCCTTGCCTTCCAACTCTTCCACTCTTCCATGATGTTCCCTGAGACTTGAATACAGGGAGGTTAATAGAGATGATTCATTTACAGTGGAGCACTTACATTTATCTCCCCTTATGTTTAGACTAGGATTATTATGTGCCATTCATGGAAAATTAAAAGCTGATGACAGGACTAAAATAATCACTGTATACAAAATGCCAGCTAATTTAGGGGCAGTTCAAAGACAGTAAAGTAATTCCAGGGATGAGGATATTATTTCACTGATTTTGTTTATGAGAAAATTGTATTTTACATAAAACACCTTGGAATGATAAAATAAGTTTGAAATGTTAATGCTTCTTTTTTTTTTTCTACTCTTTCTGGTAGAAACTATACCCAGCTTTCAAATACAATATCAATTGATGTGGCATTAAAATTTACAAGAATATGTGGATGCCTCTAAAACAGTATGAGTGCACAGCTCCAATAAGAGGAGGCTAGTGGAAAGCAGGTCTTGGTGATTTCATAGAAAGCTTGTCAGAACCTAGAAGTATATTAAGTTAATAATGTCTGTGTTATGCTTTAGGCTTATGTTAGTGGTCACAACTGTGCCCAACATTATTTTTTTATATTTATTTATTTATTTATTTATTTATTTATTTATTTTTTTATGTGTATGTGTGCACTGTCTGCATGCAGATCTGTGTACCTGTGTCGTGCAATGCCGCGGAGGGGAGGTCAGAAGTGGGTGTCGGGTTCCCCTGGAACTGGAGTTAAAGACGGTTCTCAGCCGCCATGTGGGTGCTGGGGTCCGAACCCGGGTCCTCTGCAAGAGCAGTCAGCGCTCTTAACCGCTAGGCCATCTCTCCAGCCCCTGTGACCACCATTATTATCCATAGTAGACATCGTTTCTTTTCTCTATCCTTTTGATATGTCTTTGGTAAAACTCTTGCAGATTTACATCTGAATTCCTTTCTTTCATCTCTCCCTCCTTCCCTTCTCTCCTTTCCTAACCTCATTGACAGGTTATGATTGGCTGATTAATTTAGTTATGAAATGAAAGCGTAATTGATATCAGTAGCTTTCCTATGTGGAATTAGAAGAAAAAAATCACATCAACGAATGATTAGAAGCTTGGGGCTGCTGAAGGCTTGATTTTACCCACATTCCAATAAATGGACCATAGAAGCAAAATTAATTTCTTTTAAACCAACATTTTGCATGATTTTAAGATAAGAAAATGGCCTATGTTGAGTCATATTTGAAGGGCAATTGAAATTGGTTTCTGTAAGATAGAAAGTAGAGTTTAGTAGAAAAAATATTTTCCAAGGTTTAAAAAAATATGTTTTTGAGTGATGAGTTATTATTTGGATATAAATTCAACACTTCAAATAAGAGAGGCGCCTCCATCTCCTAGCCAGGTGCAGCTATGAATGTCACTGTCTCTTCATTAAGTTGAGAAAGTACGTCTTTCAAAACACAGACTTTTGGATCGCTCATCCATTTCGCCTCCAGTACAAACTGTAATCTTTACATGGAATTCATATCCTGGCCTGATGGGACTCAATCCTGATGTTTCTTGTCTCAACTTTTGGTCCCTCACTTACCTACAGATACAATGGCCTCCTGGCTGTTTCTCAACCTCCCAGGTCCATTTTCACCTTAGAGTTTTAACACTGGATACTGCTGCTGCCTAAAATATCCCTGGACTTTTCAAGTGAATAACCAAGTGGCTACTTGGTTAGCTTCAAGTTGTTGGACAAATGTCACCCTTATGATGAAGCTTTCCATAACCATCATGGTTACAATAGCCATTGGTGCCTCTACATCGTGCCTAGGATTTACCTTCATTTATTTTGCTCTTCATTTCCACTTAACAGCTTCTAAAGGACTACTTAACTCAACATATATTTATGTTTGTTTAATGTTCTCTTGGCTAGAATGGACAAGGATATTTGCCCGTTTTATTCAAACATTACAAAGAGTTCTTGGCATGTATGAAGAACTGGGATAAAAATGGACCCATAGAACATTGAAAGTTAAAGATGAGGCTTCTATAATGTTAGTTATTTAATCTGAAAATATTTATTAAGTGCTTATTGTATGCTAATTGTTCTGCTGGATATTGGGGAGGCCAGTGGAGACTCTCTATGGAGAAAAACAAATAGAGAACTTCAACATGTGAGCACAGATTGTTCTTAGAGGATATAAAGTAGCCACTAGCCCATAATAGACAAGGCCATGAAGGAGTAATTTATTTTTTCAACATGTAAGCATTACAGCTTGTACTGGAGGTGAAATGGATAAGCGATCCAAAAGTCTGTGTTTTGAAAGAAGTGCTTTTTCAATGTAAAGAAGAGACAGTAACATTCATACCTGCACCTGGCTTGGAGACGCATTTCTTATTTGGAGTGTTGAATTTATATCCAATAAATGAAGCACTTGAAAAGAGGTATCAATCGGCATACACCTTTTTCTTTCTTCTTTTTTCCTCTTCTTTTATTTTCTGTTTTCATCTGCCTGAGAAACAGTCTTACAACCACAAAATTTAAAAACAGTGAAATCAGAGTCCAAGGACAAAGCAGAAGTTTGTTTAAAAGGATCTGGGTCTCTTACAGAATCATGAAACCACAGGTGCACTCTGATGGCCAGACCTTCATATTTCTTCTACAAGATGAAAATGAATTGATCAAATTTGGCTTCTTTACTACATGTTGTTATAACTTCTATTGAGATATATACATATATACATATATATATATATGCATATATATATATATTGCTTTCTCATACATGAAACTTTTTCTTCTATAGTTCATGACCGAGAGAATTGCTTTATTAAGACAATGTTGAAGATGAAACTTTCTGTACATTGAGGATGTCAGTTAGCCTAGTAGAAAGTTTTATAAGTTCACTTCTATTTTTAATTCTGTGTTAATACATGAACCAAAAAACTGGCCTGTTATTGCACATCAATTATTGCTCAGGCTGGTTGAATATAATTTCCTGATTTTATTTGCAATAATTCTACTGTTATTTTTGTTATTTTTATAAACATACACAAAAAGGAAAAATGTTCACTTATCATATTCAAACTAAATATAAGCAAAATGGGAAGAAATCTGTTAAATGATATTATTTTATAATAATTTATAAAATTGTTTATAAAAATTTATAAAATTTGTACCAGAAAGAAAATTAAAGATTTATAAAATGGACCTAGAGGGAATTGGATTGGAGGGATCATTCCTCAGTGTAATCAAAGCCATATACAGGAAACCCACAGCCAATATCATCCTAAATGGGGAAACAACAGAAGCATTCCCTTTAAAGGTAGGAACTTGGCAAGGCTGCCCCCTGTCACCACTCCTTTTCAATATAGTGCTTGAAACACTTGCTAGAGCAATATGGCAAGAAAAGGAAATTAAAGGAGTTCTAATTGGAAAAGAGGAAGTCAAACTATCCCTTTTTGCTGATGATATGATTGTTTACTTAAGGGATGTTAAAAACTCCACCAGAAAACACCTAGAAATGATTAAGAGCTTCAGTAAAGTGGCAGGATACAAAATTAACTTATAAAAATCAGTAGCCTGGGGCTGGAGAGATGGCCTAGCGGTTGAGAGCGCTGACCGCTCTTACAGAGGACCCGGGTTCAATCCCCAGCACCCACATGGCGGCTGAGAACCGTCTGAAACTCCAATTCCAGGAGAACTCCAGTTCCAGGGGAATCCGACACCCTCTTCTGACCTCCGCGGCATTGCACGACAAGGGTGCACAAACCTACATGTAGACAGTACACTCATACACATACAAAAATAAATAAAATTAAA
>VZQC01012371.1:447056-529538 GCA_009823505.1 Rhizomys pruinosus
AACTTTGTCTACATATTATATGGTATTTTAGGACTCAGTAAAAGTAAAAATGTCTATATTAAACAGCATTGGTTAAAAAGTTTTAATAAAAATGGTAATACATTTAAGCTAATTGGAAATATAAATAGCTGTCCACATTTGTTTTACTTATAATTTGTATGACAACAACTTTGGGATTAATGTATACAAATGTTCTCTATAATTTTTGTGTTGTACAGTATCATCTTGTAACATTTTCTTTTACCTGTAGGATAATTTAACTTAAGGAATTAAGTTTGCTTCCCAAATTAACAACATACAGTCAATGATAAACAGCTTGGGTAAATTTAATGAAAATTTACACCTTGATTCCTGCCTATAGGTATGTGTATTACAACTGCCTTTTTGAGATTCATGGGTCAAAAAATAAAAACCTAAAATGAAAAGGGGGATACAGTTATATATTAAACCTTTTGTTAAATTTTTCAATTTAAATCTTAAAACTAACTATGGGAAAAGATTAGCATGTTCCCACAGAACAAAACGTCACCAACTTAATGGCTGAGAAAGAAAAGATACAGCTTTGCATTGTGCAGGTTGTATCAATAAATACCAGCAGAGAAGTTGGCCCATCTAAACATTAAAAGGAAGAAAAGCCTCAGTCTGCTACAGGCATCAAACATCTCTGTGGATCCTATTTGTAACAACTGTTTATAATGAGTCCTAATGAACTTTACCTTCCAAGTGCCACAAAGTTTTAATATGAGAGAATTTCTTACCTCCTTTTCAAGAAAAACATGATGGTAATGAAGTCATTCCCTACCTGTAAATTAGAGCTGACTATTACAGAGGTAATCTCTTATAAAACTGGTATAACTGCTTTCTTTAATTGACTAATAGACATAGGAACTGTGAAAGGATTATTCTCTATTCAGAGCCAAATATAATACTAAAGTCTTTATAAGCTGTGTAATTTAGCAAAATATATTAATACAGGAGTGCTCTGATATAAGAAATGTATTATTCTGCCAAGGAGATGTTGGCCAGGGGATCCAAGCCCCCCAAAAGGTAAAGGCTTTTTGCCTATAAACTGGGATACCTGTAAGAAGAGAGGTGGTAAGGCCCTGCTGTCAAAGACCTGGTTTAAGCATGGGAAAGATGTATTGAAACCACACTTAGTGTACAGTTGGTCTCTGGAATGCCAGAGAGTGTTACCAAGGGCCACTAAATCAATAAAGCAAATATTGGTCTCCTTGAGTCAAGGAAGACTCTCCTCCCTCAGCATCAGTTATACCTTACCTGCCTAGAAATACTGTGCAGCAGTGGCAGCTGTATGCCTGTATATCCCAAATCTAATTGGCTAGTAGCTCTCTCCTTGGAGGAATAATTCATGGCTGATACCACAAGCTTATGTCCTCTAGTGTTTAGGAGATGTTATAAGCCACAGTAAGACCTTATCATCTTTTACAGAAAAACTATAGTTCGTGGATTAGCATACCATCTAAATATCTGTGTCTATACCAACGTAACCTACCATAATAATTAGTACATTTAAATGTCTGTATATCTAATTGCTTGTGCTTCATTCCTCTAGTGGTTAGGAGATGTTAAAAGCCACAGTAAGACACTGTCATATTTTACAGAAAAAAAATGTAATTCATGGATTAACATACCATCCAAACATCTGTGTCTATACCAAAGTAACATACCATAACAATTAGTACTGTTTAAATACCTATATATCTCATTTCTTGTGCTCCATTAGTAGGATTGAAAGGTTATTCCTGGACAAATTGTCAGCCCATGAAAGGAAACAACCAGAATTGACCAGAGTCTAAAACGACAGCTCCAGAGAAAATAGACCATTTTGCTTCTTGTCCACCTGTGCCCCTTTTCTAAGCCTAGGGAACAATCTGCAGAAGAGGGGGTGTGGAAGAATGTAAAGGCTGCGATTGGGGTGAATGGTTAAACTACAGCAATATGGACTGGACACTTATTTGATCAACTTGATTGAACATACAACCCCCCCAGCTGGATGGTGGGACCCTTGGGCTGTGTGAGTTTGGGCACAACTGCTTGCAAATTGGTTTTACATGAAGGATGCTTGTACTAATAAATTATTACTTATTGTTAAAAAATGAAAAAAAATAATTATTAGAAAAACAAACAAACAAACAAACAAACAAAATAACAAAAAGGTTATTCCGGGATAAATTGCCAACCCATAAAAGGAAACAGCCTGAACTGATCAGAGTCCAAAACAACATCTCCAGAGAAAGTAGACTGTTTTACTTCTTGCCCACTTGTGCCCCTTTTCTAAAGGGTTGGGAACAATCTGCAGAAGAGGGGGCATAGTAGAATGTAAGGGCTGCGATTGCAGTGAATTGTGAAACTAAAGCAATATAGACTGGCCTCTTATTTGATCAACATGATTATACATACGAGCCCCTCCAGCTGGACAATGGGGTCTCGGGCTGTATAAGTTTGGGCATAACTGCTTGCAAATTGCTTTTACATGAAGGTTGCTTGTATTCATTACTTACTATTTATTATTAAAAAATAAAATAAAATATAAAAAATAAAATAAAATGGTGAATATGTAAAGCCTCTGCCACTTGGAAGCAGGCCATTTTCACTATTTTAAAACATATAAAATGACCCTTGGATGAGTCCTAGCACTTGCCTAAACATGATTGATAACAATATACTTTAAAATATGTAGTCCGTGTGTCTTTTTGCTGTTGCTGTTTTACTTTGGATTTCTCCTGATTTCCACAGAGATCTGTATTTTTGTCCTAGTAGCTATCTTTACAACTGCGAGTTTGCATTACACACTGTGTCTGTATTTTTTTATAATGAAAAGCCTTACAGACTGTGAGTTATAGTGTAGTTTTTATGCACTGGCTTTTGTACCTCTTTCTTTTCTTACTAAAATTTTAATATAGCTCCTTTCTTCGCTTATCCTGTGATAAGTTTAAGTCCTTTTACCAGTGTACCTTGACCCACTACCATCTTTAATAGACAGCTTGTTAGCCAGCAATGGAAGAAAGGCAACCAGCAATCTGCCATAACCTATGATGCTCTTTCTCTTTCCAGTTGCTTAGTTGAAACATCAATCTTAGGTGATTGGTGCATCAGAGGTTAGAGAAGCAATGTGGGTTCAAGTCTCTCTGGGAAGAGTTCATACCCCAGACAGATGAGAAAACGCAAAGCCTCTTCCCAGTATTTTCCTGAATGCTTTCTTCAGCAATTTTGCATTACAGATTTCTTTCTGCTAAACTGCTAAAAGGTAGTTTAATACAGTTGATAACAGACATATTTTCCAGCCTTTAAGGAAAGACTTCTTGCATCCTATTTAACAAAAGCACAAAACAGATATTCCACATCAAAAGCTCACTGTGTGTTTGGAATTCTTCCACAATCTAAAGCATCATATCATCTCATATGGACACCAAGAAGTCTATGATTATTGTATTTTTACTTCCCTGCAGAGCTTTCTTTGTTGAGTTTAGAAATCCCTTATACCAGTGCCTAAGTTGGGCAAAACATTCAAGGGAAGAAAATGGCAAATAATTTTAACCCAGTCATAGGCTCTTCCCTTTCTGAATTTGAATACATCATCTCTTTTCTTTGATATTATTAATCTTTTTTTTTTTTTAGCTTTTCCCACAATTTGGTGTGTCAGGAGTGAAATTTGTCACCACCTGCTAGTTTCTATCCAGAAACAACATTCTGAATTCTTACAGCTTTAGTGAAATTTTGGATATGTTCTGGAATTCCAAACCGAGTTAACTTTTCTCTCATGATTCCCTAAGAAGGATATGCAAGTCATGCTTCTTTATAGTTTTGATAGCACTGCTTATTTCAATTGCACCACTTTTAGTGTCATAACTTGGAAAGGACCCACTCCAATGGAATTAGAAGAAATGTATAAAGAGAAGGCAAGAAAAACTTCTAGCTCAATAGGACCATCAGTCAGTTAACTTCTAATACACACACACACACACACACACACACACACACACACACACACACATGCATTAAGGATCCAAGTCAGAGGTGCCTGATTGTTATATTTGTTTCACATTCCCTCTAGTTCTAGAAAATTAAATGTACTGAGCAGTCTGACTACAAGAATATTTAAAGCAGACTTCTGAGGTTTATATAGTTCCTTTCCTTTCACCTTAGATAAAGCACTACAGGCTCAAGTGTTGAAAATAAGTTCCCCAAGCTCACCAGGTAGTGAACAGACCAAGACAGAGCATTGCTCCCAACTCTGTGCTCAGCCCTGCCTGCTTCTGTTCTGAGCTAGGAATTGCTTTGGCTTAAGAGCCTGGCTTTCCCCACTTAGCTAGTGCTCTGATTCAGGGGAGGGTCTGCTTCATCGCCCAGCTCTCCAGGGCATGAGTGTCTTCTTCCATCAAAAACCTCTTACCAGAAAAACCTCTCAATTTCTCTTTAGCTTCACTTTCTTTTCCTGCTCTTTCCTATTTTGAAGGAAAAGAAAACAAACAAGCAAACACAACAACAGCAAAAAGCGATCTTTAATGGTTCTAGAAAAATTAAAATTTCCCCATGAAAGCAATTTATCATACCATTTTGTTTCTTATTTTTCTTGTTCTCAGTGTCTGGACACTTTCTATCTCAGTTAAGGCTTATTTATACATTACTCTATCCTAGCTTATTACATAGTGAGGTTCTGCATCTAATTTCCTTCTCCACATTTGAGGCAATGAGACACATATACACTCTGTTCTCTCTGCTGACGTTTAGTCCTGTAATGAGAAATCAAGTGAAGAGGAGACTCACAAAGTGGAAGAGAATCTTTGGCAACTATGCAACCATGGAGGATTAATATCCAGAATACACAAAGAAGTAAGAAGACAAAGAATCAAGAAAATAAAGGACCCAATTGAAAACAGGCTATGGATTTGAACAGAGAATTCTTTTTTTTTTTTTTGGTGTTTTTGAGACAGGGTCTCCCTTTAGTCTCAGTTGGCCTGGTAGTCACTCTGTAGACCAGGCTGGCCTTGAACTCACAGAGATCTGCCTGCCTCTGCCTCCGAAGTACTAGGATTAAAGGCATGAGCCACTATGCCTGGCGTGAACAGAGAATTCTTAAAAGAAGAAATAAAAAAAAATGGCTAAAGTATCTTAAAAGTGTTCTACATCCTTAGCAATCAAGGAAATACAAACTAAAACTATTTTTTTTTTTTTTTGGTCTTTTCGAGACAGGGTCTCCCTGTAGCCCCAGCTGTCCTGGAACTCACTTTGTAGACCAGGCTGGCCTTGAACTCACAAAGATCTGCCTGCCTCTACCTCCCAAGTGCTAGGATTAAAGGCGTGCGCCACTACACCTGGCTCAAACTATTTCGAAATAAACTTACCCCAATCAAAAAGGTCAAGATCATGAAAACAACTGACAACAAATGCTGGTGAGGATAATGGGAAAGTGGAACCTTCATTTACTGTTGGTGGGATGACAAACTGGGGCAACCAGTGTGGAGAATTCTCAAAAAGCTAAAAATAGATCTACCATGTGACTGAGCTACCCCACTCCTTGACATATATCCGAAGAGCTCGATACCCTACTGTAGAGATTCTTGCTCAGCTATGTTTAGTACCTCTCTAGCCACAACAGTTAAAAAAATAGAAACAACCTAAATGTTCTTTAACTGCTATATGGATAATGAATATGTGGTCCATATACACTACGGAATTCTATTAAACTGTAAAGAAAAATAAAATCATGAAATTTGCAGGTAAATGGATGGAATTGGAGAAGATTGAGTGAGGTAACTCAAGCCCAGGAAAACAAATACTGCATGTTCTCCCTTATTTGTGTGTCATAGCTCCCAGTCTGCAGATATGAGTATGTAATCTGAAGTAACTGCAGACGTCAGAAAAATAGGACTAGACCATACGATGAGGGGGGGGAGGAGCTTTGGAGAGGGGATCCCTCTCCTAAGACAGGTATTATGAATGGAGAAAAGAGAAAAATGGGAAGGGGGTGCTTGAACTGGGGTAACACAGAGGCAGAGGGAGGAAGAAGCAACACTAAGATGTTTGAAAAGCCATGGAAAAGTATATTATTTATAATATTACTTAAAATTCTTATAATAAATATTTGTATACATGCATAGTTTAAGTGGAATTATGCCACACAGGTGATAATGCTTCCACCAAATGTCATATATCTAAAATCCCTAGTAGCAAGCATGAGAATTCTCCCTTCAAGTTCTTTGTCAGGGCGAGGGTTCATGAGACCCTCCCAAAATAATATAGGCTAAGGCCATTACCCTTGGTTGCCTTCAAAAACGTGAAGGAAAGAACCTATTCCTGAAGATACCATGCACTTTAACAAAGGAGTTGAAAAAAATGGAGCTGGAAATGATGTGGGAGTTTCCTCACTAAGGACTTAACTCTCATAGCATTAGAAGGTGCTATGTAAGCTACCAAGCGAGAAAAACAGTCAATATTCCTACCTAGCTGTGAAGCCAGGAAACCTAAACAATGATGGTCAGCGAGTTATCCTAATGGTGCTATTGTGACACTTTTATCTTGGAGCTGGTTAGTAATATCTGTCTAATTGGATTTGAGGCCCACTCAATAGAAGGGAATTCATGCCTGCTACTACAAACCTAGCCCACTAGGTTAGGGAATCTAACACCCTCTTCTGACCTCCACAGGCATTGGATAACACCAGGTCTACTTAGATACATGCAGACAATACATTCAAACATATAAAATAAAATATTATAGAAGAAAGCAGTTGTATTTCAACTTGATTAGATTTCAATGTAGAGTTGGTAGTTATCTCTCCCCAATATGTCAAAAGACAACGAAGACACTCCCTGATTTTACTCATACATTAAAACCTTCCTCGTGATGGGTCGGCACTGTTTCTGCTCGGCTCCTCTTTTCTCCTTTCCTTGGCATCTTCCACGAAACTCCTTAGACACATACTTTTAAATCTTGGTGCTAATCTCTATAGAAGCCAAGAAAACAGTGTCCCTGTGATGAAAATTTGTGTTTTGATTTGCATGCCACTCATAGCTCCTTTTCCTCTTGACCAAGGACTGCTCATTTCTACCACGTTAGTGGATTTAGAGTTAGCAGGCCTGGCATTTCACCAGATAGTCACCAAATTGAGTCATGCACAAGGCATATTCTAAAAGTGAAAACATCTCACTTGAAAAGCAAGCATCGGTCCCTACCCATGGCCTGCCTTTTTCCCTTTACTTTTTGAATCATTTTCTTCCTGTGTGCCATTTAGTTATTTCCTATCGCTGCAAGTTCCTAAACACTTTATTCTTCTCATGTTAGATTGTTCAGTACATTGTTCATTCAGACATAGTTTCTGTGTCTTAAAGTTTGCTTTGTAATTTTTTTTTAATGTAGGGGATTTAGTGACAAATAACATTGCAATCTTGTCTACTAATTGTGGAATTTGTATCATTTCTAAAGAAATCTGAATTGACTCATTTTCCTCATGGTAGATTGCATGTTAATAGGCTTTTTTGAATAACCAATGGTTTTACATGCATGAATGTATGTGTGATTTTTTTAGATGCTAAATATTTTTGCATTCCTAAAATTATTCTCAATTATTTATTCTGGGATATTGCTAGAAAACATTTTCTTTTCTTCAGGTCAAGGTTTATTTGGACGGATGAGAGCAATATTTCATAAAGTCCATTTTTTCTCCAGACACAGGCAAGCATCCTTTCACTATTTGTTAGTTATTTTCTTGTTGCTAGGACACATACCTGACAAACAGCTTAAGGAAGGAAGGGCTTATTTTGGCTCCTAGTTCCTGGGCACAGTCCATCATGGCAGAGAAGTCATACCACAGCTCAGAATAAACATTCCTATTCCAAAAATGGGGAATGCAGACATAGGAAGGAATGACCAAACCAAAGCTAGCCAGCTACCCAGGAAGGCAAACGCCAAGTCCAGCAGCTCCCTGTCAGGCTTCTGGGACTTTCTTCTGGGGTTTTGTTGTGGAATCATCTAGACTCCAAATGGCTTGGGGAGCCCTACCCTTTCCAGGTCTTCCACCTGAAGCACTCGTAGTCTCTGTGAGGCCAGCTCCACTTCATTCCAGCAGCGTTCCTCAGCAGACATCCCACAGTCTTAGCATCTGCAGTACCCTGGGGGCTTCTTAGCATATTAGGCTAAACATCCTTTGTTCATACAATGCACTCTCACAGCCTTTTCCTTGCAGAAACTCTGACCTTGCAATACATTGCCTGCCCCAGCCAGGAACCTTGGTGCAAACTTCCATGACCCTGTCACTGAATCTTTCAGGCCTGGAAAGGCCAGTGTCAGGTGGCTGATCCTGACAAGATCTGCTATGAGCTCAGAATGTAGCTTGACCTCTTGCGCCAGAGTTGTTTCAGTCTGTGTGCTGACTCGGGAAATATCTCCCTGGGTGGTTGCTTTAGAACAGGGAACCCCTTCCTCAGCATTCAGAACAGTTTAGGCTCTCCTCTTCCATCTTTGTATTTTCACAGGATGCAGTCTTGGATGGATGGAGCCTTTCCTACTATATCAGTGAAGCGCACAAAACTTCTCTTTAATGGTACTAGTCTCTTCATCATTTATAGATGTTCTGTCCATACCCTCCTTGGGGACAACTTTAAATTTGCTCATGTTCCTTTCCTTTACAAACTTCACATTTTTTTCTATCTTTCTTCTCCTTCTTACTGTAGATGAATAAGAGAAGTGAGAAATAAACATGCCATAGCCTGACTACTATTCTGTATTGAAATTCCATCCATCAAATGAATTAATTAACTATGTTTGAATTCAGCCTCAGACAGGTTTTTAGGACAGAGGCAGAATGCAGCAATATTCTTTGTCAGACTATAATTTGAATAGCCCGTAGCCAAGTTCCCTTCTGGAACCACATGAGCTAGGCCTCTCCTGTTTATGGCTCAGTGATCTGTTCTTCTAGGATTCCACTAGAATGGCCTATTAAACTCTGCTAATAGCATTTTAGGGTTTCTCTTTTTAAGTTTTATTTTGTGTGTGCATGAATACCTGCATGTGCCCTCTGTTTATGTTTGTGCACCTATTTATGTATGTGAATGCAGATATACCCATGTCATGGCATGCTTGCGTGGAGGTCAGAGGACAACTCCAGGATTCATTCTTACCTCCATTTTGAAATAGGTTCTCTGTTTTTATGCTGTGTGTGCTAGGCTAGGTGGCTCATGAGCTCTTAGGGATTCTCCAGTTTCTATGGCCATCTCCCCATAGGTACTCTAGGATTTCAGGTGGTTGTGCTAGGGGTCCAGCTTTTATGTGTGTTCTGTGGAATCAAACTCATATTCTTTTTCTTTCTGTGCAGGTTCTTTTACCTACTGAGCCACCTCCTTAGTCCATTCTGGGCCTTCTGTAACTCAGAGTTGTAAAGTCTTGGACTTTCCTCCCATTAACCAGCTTCAAAAACCATGAACTACATGGCCAGTTTTATCACAGCAACAGCCCCATTTCTCTGTAACAATATTTTCTGTATTAGTTATTTTTCTTGTCACTGTAACAAAATGCCTGACAAAAACAATTTAATGGTTTATTTTGGCTCATAGTTCAAAGGGACAGTTCATCGTGGTGGGAGGGGGTTGAGGGAGCAGATCACGTCACGTCCACATTCAGGAAGCCAAGAGGAATGAATGCTGGGGCTCAGCTAGCTTTCTTCTTCCTGTGAACCTGGCATCTCAGCCATGGTCTGATGATACTGATAGTGCAGATCTTCTCTTCTATTGAGAAATCCCTCCCAGACTTGTCCACAGTCTGTCTCCTAGGTAAATATAGAGCCTGTCAAGTTGGAATCAATATTAACCACCACACTATCCCACCTAACACACTGCAAATTTTAGGTTTTTATTGTGGCTTTGGGGCCTAATCTCATATCTCTGTGGTGCCTCAGCATTACCCTTTCAAGTTGTTCTTGGTTACTGGCACTTTCATCAAAGAGAGTACTTATAAATATTCAACTAATACTGAAAGGGAGTGAGTCTCTATAACCTATATAGTTATTTCTTTGTATGTTTTGTAATTTTCCTTTTCAGGGCATCTGCTCTGATCCCTTTGAACTCCTAGCTTTATCTCCTTAACTCAAGGATACTGTGATACTTTGCCTGGCTTCCTTTATACATACCATAACCTGGATATTTTCTCCAGGCTGCAAGCTGTGCCCCTAGTAGGCTTCCTTCATTTGTTTCCCATTTCTCTTTATTGCTGGTTGTACTGGGAGTCCTAAAATAGTAAATCCTCTTGAGTACTTTTCTATTCATTGACAATTGCGTGCATGCATGAAAAGAGATATGATTATACACATCTCCCCTCTGACTTCTCTCATATCCCTCCAGCCCTTCCCCTCCTACCTTCACCTATTTTTCCTTTTTTTGATATGCTGCTCATATGTGTGTGGAACCCTCCACTGGAGCAAGGGAAACTGACTATTGGCCACAACTCCATAGAAGAAAGAGTTGGGCTGGAGAGATGGCTCAGTGGTTAAGAGAACTGACTACTTTTGCAGAGGACCCGGGTTCGATTCCCAGCACCCACATGGCGGCTAAGAACTGTCTTTAACTCCAGTTCCAGGGGAATCCGACACCCTCTTCTGACCTTTGCAGCACCTATCTACATGCAAGCAGCACACTCCTACATATAAGAAGTAAACAAAACCAAAACCAAAAACAAACAAAAACAAAACAAGAGTCACCCGTGCCAGCAACTATCAGCTGTCAATGGCTCCTCTATGAGATCATTTTCCTCAGATGGTAGACATTGTGCTGGCCTGATCTTGTGTAGTTTGTTGTGTACGTAACTACCATTTGTAGGAGTCAATGGTAAGAGCCATTCGTGTCCAGAAGGCAGCATTTCACAGCACTCACCCCTCCTCATCTTCCAGCTCTTATATTCCTTCTACCTCCTTTACTGCCATGTCCCATGAACATTGCCAGATGGGGGTGAGAGGTTGATAAGGATGATGCATTTAGGACTGAGTACTAAGTCTCTTCAAAGAACTTTGACCATTCGTGCACTTTTACATTGGTTGCTGCCCACTGCCAAAAGAAGCTTTATTGACAAAAGTCAAGAGCAGTTCAGGTCCCACCTTGTCTAGACCATAACACTTCTGCTCAAGTAGTACATTGTTGAATGATGAAATTCCTTAAGTTCAGAGACCGTAGCTTTATGTCATGCTTATACCTGTTATAATAATTTCTTACTCCTAATTTATTTTTGCATTCATATTATGTGTTATAAATAACCTATCCATATCTTTATTTTATTTTTCCTTTGTATTCATTTGATGGCTTTTGTTCCCTGATCATTATTTTGAACTTACTACATATATTGACAAGTATATTAGTGACCCAGATTTGTACAGTTTTTTAATTATCAGTATTAAACTTTGTATGTAGTGTGATAGCATTTAAGATTTAAGAGAAGTAATAGAGTTAGAAAGATTGCTTATAGTCAAATGAATAGTCTGAAGTCAGCCAGTATATCTCAGTCAGAGCCCAGACAGCTCTGGTAAGCTGCTTATCCTGACCTCCAGATCACAGTTTCCATTCATCAGGGCTCTGAACGTAGTTAAACAGTATTGCTTGCTGGACTTACGACATGACAGCTTACAAATCTGATGTTTCCCAAGGAGAATCTAGAAATTCATCAGTACATGTATTGTTTTCTCTTCTTATAATTATTGAAAATAACACATTTTCAGTGGCTTGATTAATTAATTGTATTATAGGCATCTTAAAATGAGACAAGGTCTCCTTGTAGCAACAGCTGTCTTGGAACTTGCTATGTAGACCAGGCTGGCCTGGAACTCACAGAGATCCACCTGCCTCTGCCTCCTGAGTAACTGGATTAAAGGTGTGTGTCACACCACACTTGGCTGAAAATGAACATCCTTTTTAAGAGACCAGTGACTCTAAGGCTGTGATCTGGATGTAGATAAAATTAGGGTAGTAAATTAATATGGAAGAGGGTGCTTATCTCCTCTTAAGAGGGTGCAGACCTCCTACCATATTCAAAGTGGCAGAGTCTCTGTCAATTTTTCACAAGTTACATATGCCAGGGATAGAAAGAAAACATTATCCTTGAAACACTAGTGATGAATCTTTCTTCAGATTCAGCATGGGAGTCATTTTATTTTACCAATAAAGGTAATAATAAAAGTTCATAGTCATTATGGTGAGATAACAGATAAAATCATCATCAGTATTTTTTTAAATTTATTTATTTATTTTCTATGTGTATGAATGTACTGTCTGCATGTAGGTTTGTGCACCCGTGTCGTGCAATGCCGCGGAGGTCAGAAGAGGGTGTCGGATTCCCCTGGAACTGGAGTTCTCCTGGAATTGGAGTTACAGACGGTTCTCAGCCGCCATGTGGGTGCTGGGGATCGAACCCGGATACTCTGCAAGAGCGGTCGGCGCTCTTAACCGCTAGGCCATCTCTCCAGCCCATCATCAGTATTTTTGACAACAAGATCTAATCTTTATCATAATCCTTTGAGAAAACGCCATTATCCCCACTTAACGGAATTCACAACTGAGTTTCCAAAAGATAATTTTTCCAACTACATAAAATTGAAGGCTCAGTTTAAGGTTCACACTTGGTTCCACTGTTGTGTGCTGTTTTTCAAATATGCTGCCTTGGGTGACTAAAAACTGTCTCTTCTCTGAGGGGCCGTTTCCTGGAAGTGCATCGGAGACTTTCTCAGTAGAGTACAGGGATGAAATGCCTGCCATCCAGGTAGAGGATCTCTCAAAGCGTCTTTTTGGCATATGTGTCTGTTCCAAGTTGAGATCTGGACAGGGCCTCTCTCACACTTGGAGGCCAAAGCTCAGAATCAAAGCTCTTTACTGGAATCTCCTTGGGGCCTCTCCCTGGCAGCTTATCTTACAGGGCAAAAGGCCATTTAGTCTGGTTCTTTTTCCCCTCTTAGCATTTGACCAACTGCTTTCTTTTTCTCACTATTATAAACGAAGTTCATTCTATTTACTTTTCTGTGATGGTGGCATCAAAGCTAGAGCCTTGCGTTCTTTTTTTTTTTTTTTTAATTAGTTTTTATTGATGCTTTGTGCATTTCATACATTTTTCCAATTCAGTTCAGGCTTATTTCCCTTTCCCTCCCCCCCACCCCCACCCCATCCCAGATCATGCATTCTGCCATAACTGTCCTGCATCTTTCTCTCAGTTTTTTTTTTCATTTTTAGCTATAAGTGATAATCCATGAGTACAAGCTTCCTTCATGCAAAACCTATCTGCAGGCTGTTGTGCCCAAACACCTACAGCCCCACCATCCAGTGGGGGGTGACAGGTTGTTTGTTCAATCAAGTTGATCAAATGAGTGTCCAGACTACATTGCTGTAGTTTCACCATTCACCCCAATCGCAGCCCTTACATTCTACCACGCCCCCTCTTCCGCAGGTTGTTCCCTAGGCTTAGAAAAGGGGCACAGGTGGATGAGAGGTAAAACAGTCCACTCTCTCTGGAGCTGTTGACTTGGACTCTGGTCAATTCTGGCTGTTTCCTTTCATGGGCTGACAGTTTGTCCAGGAATAACCTTTCGATCCTACTAATGAAGAACAAGCAATTAGATATATAGGTATTTAAGCAGCACTAATAGTTATGGTAGGTTACTTTAGCATAGACACATGTTTGGATATGTTAATCCATGAATTACAATTTTCCCCCCTGTTAAATATGACAGGGTCTTACTGTAAGGGCTGTCCCATTGAAACATATCCAGCCCCCAGTTGTTTTCTACATCACTATGTGAATATTGTAGTTTTAGCAGTATATTTATCCTTTTGTTTAATTTTCACATATGATTCCAAAATTTAAGCCCTTTCAGTTAAATTAGAACGACAACTGATCTTCTAAAGAGAATTGTAGGATTCTCTTATTTGTGGCTTGTAAACTTCATTCTACATTTCTGATTAAAATACCAGTTTAACCTTCAGATTTCAATTCATTTCTCACATATGTGCTTTAAGCATGTTTCTTTATGCCCTAAGGGTATGTGGATTCTGTATAAGGTATGCTGTCTTTTAAAAATAGCATTTCAAAGTCAGTTAGTAAAATGATATTCTTGCCACTGTGAAAATGAAAGAGACTTTGATGGCAGTAGGCTGGGAGAGAGCAGAGGCCCAGCTTTAATCACAGGATTCCAAGGCAGATTATGAGAATCCTAAACACTCGGGGCTTTCCAGTAGAAAGATACTAAACGTTAGTTCTGTGAAATCTAGGGGCTTTCTGATGTTCAGCTGTAACACATGTGAACTGAAAAATTAATTCTTCTTTCATGAGCATCCTGTGTCAGTTTCTTTGCAGTGCAGGAAATTGGTTCAGAGAGATAAGAATGATATACAAAATAGCTAGGCAGGATGCTCTGCCTAGCAGTTCACATCAATGCAGCCGTTTCCAGGAATCAATGCTTGATTACTTTTCATGTGATTGATTTAAAACACAATGATGGGAGGATACCCATATTCAATCAAATTCTCAGGTGTATGTACCGATATGATCATATATTTATATTAGTTATTAATGCTGATAGGATGATACATGCATGCCTATAGTTTAACGTTTTCTTTATATATGTCATTCAAAACTATCTTAAAATAATTTACTTCATTTATATTTAGTCTTGGACATGTGCTTTACCTAAAAGATTTCCAGAGAAGGGGAAGGGATATATCTCTGGCAGAGTGCTGGCCTAGTATGTGCAAGGCTCTGAATTCAATCCCCAATACTGGAAGGAAGGGGAGAACCTACAGTAAACTTCCACACAAAACAATAACCCTCTGCAGAGAAAAATATTTTAAAGGCTGAGAAAAAGATGCAAGATATGTATTGCAGAATGCACGAACTCTGGTGGGGTGGGGGGCATGGAAGTCTAAATTCTTTTTTTTTGTTGTTGATCATTTTTTTTAATTTTTTTTTAAATTTTATTTATTTCTGTATGTGTATGAATGTACAGTCTGCATGCAGGTGTGTGCACCGGTGTCGTGCAATGCCGCGGAGGTCAGAAGAGGGTGTCGGATTCCCCTAGAACTGGAGTTCTCCTGGAACTGGAGTTTCAGACGGTTCTTGGCCGCCATGTGGGTGCTGGGGATCGAACCCGGGTCCTCTGTAAGAGCGGTCGGCGCTCTTAACCGCTAGGCCATCTCTCCAGCCCTGGAAGTCTAAATTCTATGAAATGCAGAAAACATCAATAAAAAAGGAAAAATACATAACCTAATAAAATTTAGAATGTATTACATGTTTATTGTAGATCTTTAAAACGTTTTATATGTATCAATTCATGTATAAATACCATAATATATATATATATATATATATATNTACTTAGATGCATGTATCAAATAGAGCTGTGACTGCATCCTAAATGGATGAATTAATGCTTGGGGGCTGGGTCTTTGGGTGGGGAAGAAATGCTACTAAAATATTAATTTTGAAAATTGAGACTGAAATAATCCAACATGTCATAGTTGTAATAAGGAATGAAATGAAAATGAATATTTAGCCTCTACCATCCTGGATTAAATTTCCCCAACACCATCCACTACACTGACACCACAGCCCTGCTGTGTAGTAATGTCAGTGCTTGTTCTCAGTTGCTTTGCTAAGTTTCTGGTTAAAGGAGAGATGTTTTAGGCCAGGTTCTGACTTCATGCTGTGAGCTCACTTTGAACAGGTGTTGGACCTTAGGAGTTTGTCTTAAAGGTGGATTTACATTGCTATTTAATTATTAAAATGAATCCAATTTGAATATTTAGTGGAGGCCAAATTGTGAATTATGGCAAGTACTTGTTAAAGACTGAGCAGAGGGTGAATAAAGAATGAGGGGAGGTTGCACTGGCTTCAGCCTGCAGCAGCCCTCAGGTCTAACAGTGGCACAGGCCCTGGTATCCAGGCCTGCAGCTCAAGAGAAACCACAGCTTCCTCACAGAGGGCCTTACTGTCCTGTCCTCACAGCAGCTCTGGGCAGGCTCAAAAGACCTCATTTTCCCAGTAACTGTAAGTGGGGCATTGACAGGGCAGGCTTTCTAGAAGGGTTTTTTGGTTATTTTTTTTTTCCTGTTTAGTTAAAAGTTTTAGTTTTTAAGAAGACTTCTGAGGAATAATGTGGCAGGAAGATAAAATTTTATGGTAAAAGATGCATTTAAGTGGAAACAAAAGTATGCCATTCAAACTTCTATAGTAGATTCTTTTTTTTAATTATTTTATTTATTTATTTATTTATTTATTATTATTTTTTTGGTCTTTTCAAGACAGAGTCTCCCAGTAGTCCCAGCTGTCCTGGAACTCACTCTGTAGACCAGGCTGGCCTTGAACTCACAAAGATCCTCTTGCCTCTGCCTCCCAAGTGCTAGGATTAAAGTCATGCGTGGTGTACTGTCTGCATGTAGGTCGGTGCACCCATGTAGAGCAATGCTGTGGAGGTCTGAAGAGAGCGTGGGATTCCCCTGGAATTGGAGTTAAAGACAGTTCTCAGCCGCCACATGGATACGGGGAATCGAACCCGGGTTCTCTGCAAGAGCAGTCGGTGCTCTTAACCTCTGAGCTATCTCTCCAGCCCCATAAACTTCTATAGTAGATTCTTAAGAGTTAGAATATTACTGTCATTGACCTCATTGGAGACATTTCATTGTTACATGTTGCACACTATGAAGGGAATGCAGCCTTTTAAACTGACTCAATAGAGAAAGTGCTATGTGTTCATCGTACATTATGTGTAGTATATAATGCTGTAGCTTATTTAGATCTGAAGTGTTTCTCAAAGGCTGGTATGGTAACAGTGGGTCACTAGTGTGGTGGTATTGAGAAGTGGCAGAACCTTTAAGACATAGAACCTTTAAGACAAAGTCAGAGGTCTTTGAGTGTGTTCATCAGAAGAGGAAGGAGGAACTCAACCGGTTCCTCTTTTTCCTGTTGTGTCTTAGTCAGATGGGAGCTGTTTGCTGTGCATAAGAAAGGGCTGGGATGCTGCTTTACCAACTGGAAACTATAAGCCAGTGTAAACCTTTCTTCTACATAAAGAGATTTCATTGGGGGGGGTGAGGGGTGGTGGTGATGAAATGAATCAGCTGGTAAAGCACTTGCTTTGCAAGCATAGGGACCCAAGTTTGATCCCCCATGTTTAAAAAGCCAGGCATGGATGGTGGGCTGTAACTGTATTTCTAGTGTCGAGGAGGCAGAAACAGATGGATCCAGACATTTGCTGGCAAGCCAGCCTGGCCTACTCTGAGTTGCAGGTCAGTGAGAAACCCTAACTCCAAAAAGGTCTGCTCCTGAGGAACAACAGCTGACGTCCTCCTCCAGCCTCCACATACACGTGCATACATGTCCATAGGAATCTGAACACATATGTGCACCCATACTTACATGCACAAAGAGAAAGGAGAAATTTTCCTATTATTTATTTATGACTTTTATTTTATGGGTTTGAGTGTATTGCCTGCATGCATGTGAGTACACCTGTGTTGTGCAGTGACTCAGAGGTCAGAAGGAGGGGACTGGCTCTCCTGGAACTAGAGTTAAGGATGGTTGTTAGCTGCCATGTGGATGCTGGGAATCAATCCTGGGTCCTCTGCAAGAGAAGTCAGTGCTCTGAACCACTGAGCCATCTCTCCAACCCCCAGAAAAAGGAAATTTTAATTTAAGATTTAAAAAATTATTTGTGTGTATACATATCTGTGTACATATGTGGACATTTGTGAAGGTGCCAGAAGGGGCCAGAAGGGGCCAGAAGGGGCCAGAAGAGTGTACCAGATCCCCCGGAGCTGAAGTTACAGGCTGTGGGGGCTAGGAAATGAACTCTAGTACTCTGAAAAGACAGCAAATGCTCTTAATCAGTAAGCCATCTCTCTAACCCCCACCCCAACTTAAAGCTGACTAACATATATAGTAGAGCAAAATCAATACTGATAGGGAGAGAAAATGGTGACCCCTTGGGAAGATGAATTCCACTAGAGTTTTGTTCAGTTCCATTCCCAAAGTTGCTTGGTTCCTCTTCAGCTTGCTTATATTATCCACCAAGACTCAAGTGGATGTGTTCGATCTTTGATTAAAGATGATCATAACTGTAAAAGAGGTCCATAAACACTCTTATTATTGTAGATTAAACAAAAGACTCTGAATTAGCCTATAAAAACTGTGGTTGGAAGCCTTAAGGAATGAGTGCTCTGGCTGGTGATCTGTAGGGACTGTGAAATGCGCTAGTCAAGGGGTTATTTTTTAAAGCTTTCTATTTTGATGTAATCTTAGACTTACAGAAGACTAACTAAGGTACCATAGAGCCCACATATAAATTTACTTACTCCACTTAATCTTATCTCAGGGCACTTGCTACGCAGCCTGACCACCTGAGTTTGACCTCCAGGACACAAATGGTAGATGAGAACCAACTTAGGAAAGTTGTCCTCTGACCTTCACAGAGGTGCTATGGTATGCATGTCCCCCAAATAAATAAATAAAAAAGTGTTTTATTTATTATTTATTTTTTATTAACATATAGTACTTGTCCAGTTTGATGGCAGTACAGTGCAATATTTCAATATATGACCACAGCAGGTACTAGTCAAGGCAATAGTGTTTTCATTTCATTAGTATTTCTGTGTGTTTGGAATCTCCAAGTTTGTCTCTGTGACTTCAAAAGACATTCAAAGGCTATTGTGAGCTATGGACAACCCACTGTTCTGTGGAGCACTAGAACATTCCCTCAAGATGTATTTTGGTCCCCATTATCCAGACTCACTCTTTCTCCTAACTCATTTTTATTTTTCTTATTCTTTATTTTTTCCTACAAGCAGTAAGACATACTTAGCTAGAAACAATCAGATTCCTTTGGGCTTTGGTAGTGTTAGGGGAACGTTTGAAGTATTTTCCCTAGTGGGTGTCTTTTAGCACCAGCGTTTGTGCTCTGCACTATTTGGTATCTCAATGTGAAGAACTGCAAGAGCTGGTGTTGGAATGCTTGGAAGTGGGGGAAGGAGTAGCTGTATAGCAGCATGGATAGGAAACAGGCTGAGAAGGAAGGTCGTGCACATGCAGTCAGAATGCACAATGCTTCATGTTTTGTCATATGACACATGTGTATCAACCGAGTCACTTATTTTGTTCTTTATCCTCTTTAGCTGCAATAGAAGTCTTTCCACAACATCAAACTGAAAATAGTTTATGCTTAATTAAAATGCTTATTTCTTTTACCTAGGAAAATTGAAGATAACTGTGAATATGTACAAAATATACATTCAAGTTTTCTGTCCACAATGTGATCTACAGTAGTAACAATGACCACAGGAAGGAACAAGGGAAGACACATATTTACTGAGAAAAAAAATGACAGCGTCAAGTTGGGAAAGAATCTTTGTTTTATGAAGGTGATAGTGACTGTGAAGATCAGTGTTTCATATGTAGATGAAAGTGTCAGTGATATTAGTCAAGTGGGGCCTACAATTCAAAAACTGCCATGATCCAGAAGAAGCCATGTACACATGTTGAAATCATTTTATGTACTTACTAAGAAGCCACTCAAAGTTCAAACACGCTGCTTACTAATCTTGAATGCCAAGCCTCTGGCAATCCCCACCACAGGTCCTTCCTCAGCTTTCTGGCCACTGCATACACTCCCATTTTGGTCTTGGGTACCAGTGCAGTTTATGCTTTATGAAGCAATCTTCAAATCTGCCTTTCGAGAGGCATTCCCTCCAGAAGGACACTGACCTCAGCTACTCCCACTTTTCCACATCATATTTTTGATATTTTGTTTTGTTTTGTTTTGTTTTTCTGAGATGGGGTCTCACTCTGTAGCCCTGGCTGGCCTGAAACGTGTTATGTAGACCAGAGTAGCATCGAACTCACATAAATCTGCCTGTCTCTTCTTCCCAAGTGCTAGGATTAAAAATGTGTGCCATCATTTCTGGCAGACTATTATATTTTTGTACACGTATGTTTTCTTCAGTTTGCTGTTACTTTAAAAGGGGAAGTGATGAGGGGATATATTGCTTTCTTCAGGGAAATATTCTTTTAGAGTAGGGTTAGTCCCATAAGTCATGTTAGGTAAATTTTTCTGTAACAGAAAATTTCCTCGGAGATTCTGACTTGTGGTATGATAGAGGCCATAGCAATATTGATGTCAAGAAGAGTTCACATTATTCTGAATAATACTTATAGTTCTCCAAATCTATATTTTATTGGATTTATTTTTATGTGTATGAGTGTTATGCCTGCATGAATGTATGTGCACCTATGTCATGCTTGCCCTCAGAGGTCAGAAGAGGGCATTGGATCCTCTGGAACTGGAGTTACGGACAGTTGTTAGCTGCCATGTGGGTGCTGGGATTCAGACCAGGTCTTCTGCAAGAGCAGTAGCCAGTGTTCTTAACCACTGAGCCATCTCTCTATCCCCAAATCTATATTTTCATAATATAAAACTGTCAAGAGTTGTTTGAAGTGTTAAATGTAATATTATTCTATGTCATTAGTAGTATAATACCAATATTATATACATACATATTAATCTCCCTTAATGACCATAAAATGTGTACCAATATTTTGTTTAATATTTGTGATATACCTGTCAGGGTAGAAATGGAAAAAGGTTACCACTTTCTTTTAGAATTGGAGAAAACTTCCAACCTTTCCTGTCTGTTCATGAGGCAGAGATTAAAAGAGACAAATTCCCTTGTCATAGTTCTAAATTCCCTGGTGTGGAATAATGTCAAAATGGTAATATGGCTATTATTTATGGAAACTTTCAAGGTATCTGTTGAGGTGTTTCTTTTAGGAGAAGATATCGTGAGTCACATTTCTCCTGTGACCCCTTTAAAATTCTAAGGGAATGTCCCGAGGATCCTTCTCTGGCATGATAATGAATTGATTCTTACTCAACAGGGGAATTTCTTGAACATTCTTAAAGCTTAGCCCACAACCACGCCTGTCAGCAAGCAGTTCTTTCCTAGGCAGAAGAATTTATATTACAGTTTAAATGTAAGAGACATTTTGTCTCTTTTTCTTTCATTTTTGAGGGAAGAAGGGGAAGTCCTTGAGACAAGTCATCATGTAGCTGGAGCAAGGTCTCACAATCAGTCTGTAGCAGCGGCTAGCCTTGAAATGGCATCTACTTTCTGGGTGCTGGGATTATAGGAATATATACCACCACATCAGACCTACAGTTTTCTCTTAAATAACTGATTTTATTTCCTTAATAAACTGAATCTATACAATAGGACTCTGCATGTTTGAGTAATTACTCATTTCTTGCAAATATAAAAACCAGAGTTTTCATAAATTGAGGATACTAATAAGTTGTGTAGTAGAAATGCATTTCAAAAGACTCAAGTCCCTATGAAGTAGTTTAACTGAAGCCAGAGAAAGCATGGATCTTTTACAGTCTTGCTCCATTCAAAGTAGTTTCCCTTTTAAAAACACCGTGATTTCTATCAACAACGGACAAAATGATTGTGGTAGGTTTTAAAATTGCTTTCTTTACCATATGTGTACTAACTGTACAAAGTAATTCACTTTGATTAGACTAACTCCCTCTATTATTTTTACTATCCTCTCTATCCCATCCTTTCTACAGTATTCTTCTTTTTTAATTTTATTTATTTTCATATGTGTATGAATGTACTGTCTGCATGTAGGTTTGTGCACCCGTGTCGTGCAATGCCGCAGAGGTCAGAAGAGGGTGTCGGATTCCCCTGGAACTGGAGTCAAGGACGGCTCTCAGCTGCCATGTGGGTGCTGGGGATCGAACCCGGGTCCTCTGCAAGAGCAGTCGGTGCTCTTAACCCCTAAGCCATCTCTCCAGCCCCATCCTACTACAGTATTCTTAAGACTTCCCCTTTTACTTTCATGCCTTCCATCCTCATGCCATAAATAAAAGAAAACCTGAAAAACTCATCTTTATAAGACTAAGTTGTTTCTACTTGACATGATTATTTCAAGTTTCATCTCCCTGTGGTTTGATCCTTATCAGCTAAAATAATGTATTTAAAGTTAGTTGTAGGGGCTGAAGAGATGGCTCAGTGGTTAAGAGCATTGTTCTTGCAGAAGACCCTAGTACTATTACCTGTAACTCCAACTCCAGAGGATCCAATGCCCACTTTTGGCTGAGGGGACCTGTACTCACATGCATAAACTCATGCACAGATGTGCACATAAGTATATAGTTAATTATTAACTATATAATTAAAATATTAACAATATTAATAATTCTTAAACTAGATCATATTTTTGTAGGTAAGGTCTAGATACACATTGTTCATAAATGTCTAATCTGAAACTAAGCACACTAGAAGTGTCTAACATTTATAAGACTGGATCTTACCACTGAGTAGAATTTGAAATATTTGCCTTGTCTATGAGACTGCAGATGAAAAAAGAAAAACCACAGATAAAATATTCTGGAGAAGAGCAGGGAGTGGTGGTGCATGCCTTTAGTCCCAGCACTTGGGAGACAGAGGCAGGGTAATCTCTGTGAGTTCAAGGCCAGCCTGGTCTACAGAGGGAGCTCCAGGCCAGCTGGGACTAACGGGAGACCCTATCTCAAAAAGATAAAAAAAGATACAGAAAATATCATCTCATAAATATAAATAATGAATCTACGGAGTTTAATAATTTTTTAATATAAAGGAACCAAATATGAAGTTTTATAGTAAAACTAAATCATATTCCTATGGTTTAGTTGGACTCCAGTTGAGCCAGCCTGAATAGAAGACGAAGATCAGAAGGCTGTGTATGTTTCTGCCTTGTCAAAAATAAACAAGGCCTGACACTAGTATATGAAGGAAAATTTTTTCATTAACCACTGAATGACAGTGAGATATGCACACAGGCGAATGGCTAATTTGAAGAGAGAATGAGGATCCATGTCAGAGAGCGAGTGATGGCTGGGGTAGGCAGGGAAGCAGAAGAGCAGGCGGCTGCCTGTGTCTGCTAGCCGATAATGAGCAGTTCAGATTCTGCCCATAGAGACTGAAGGAGCGGCCCAGTTCTTCCTAATGATTACATCTCAAAAGAACAACTTCCTAGCGCCATGGAGACTGGCATTATCAAGGGAGAAATGGAAAAAATGAGAATACTTTAAGTGGAGAAGACATGAAGGGAGAACTAGAGAGGGAAGGGGAGAGAGGAGAGATAAAGAATGCCTAGCTAGAGTAAAAAACTTGGGGGAATAATATGAATCTAAAAATCTATTGACAATTACAGGACATTGTTCAGAGAACATATTTGGAGCAATGGGGCTGGATCTGTCCTAGGAGCGACTCCCCCTGAAAGCTGGCTCTCATAACTTTAGTGAGCACCATGCAAGCAGTTAGGGGAGAACCATCAAATAATGGTACAGTACCAGCTTTAGGGCCAAATAGCCATATAAATTACATATTAACACATGTAATTAACATATGACATCCATGCAGTAGTGGCACTTTTATCTTGTGGGCAATCAGTGGCTAACTAATTAGACTTAAAGCCCGCTCAGTGGGAGGAAATTCATGCATGCTATAATTAATATAGCCAGATATACACACCTGGAGAGGTCACAGATCTTAGAGAAAGCCCCAAGGCAAACACATCCCTAGGCTATGATAACATCTTACCAACTGTAAAATAGGTATCCTAATATTTACAGACAACTATATCAGACACCACTCAAAAAAGAAGCTTCTTTTGCACCTGATGAAGAAATAGCACAGAGCCCCACAACTGGACCCATACAGACATGGTCTGTGAATTACTTATGCCTAAGTAACACATCTAAAATGCAACCTCGACACATAAAGTCCATACAACATAGAACAAGGAGCCAAGAGGACATTAATTAACTTTAGCTCTCATTAAGGAAGCTCTCCCATGCAACAGGAGGCCAGGAACTCAAAAGGGTATGCATGGCCAAACAGTGGAGATTAGGATTCTACTGTCTGAGTGTGGGTCCATGGACAGGTTGCCTATATTCAGCTTTACTCACCCAGGGCTCAGGGACCATTGTAGAAGAGGGGGCAGAAAGATTATAAGAGTCACGGAGGTGGTGCAAGATCACATGGAAACGATGCTATAAGCTCTTGGGACCCTGCTCATGTGAGCCTACAGCATTGGTGTTGCAAGACCCAGGTAAGCTCAACCAGACAAAAACCCATCATGGAACTGTAGAAATGGGTAGCAGAACTCAATCTTAGCTGAAGAATATTGGCAGCTTGTTACTGTTGGGTGAGGAAGAGATCTGGCCTTTAGGAGAGGGACTCCAGATAGGGTGACTACAGCTCAGAGGATAAACTGGCACTGAGGCATGGTCAGGGAGAGTAATTTGGCACAATAGACCCTAACACAAATGAATATATGAACTCCTGGGGGGGAGGGCTGTGGGAGGGTGCCAATGGAGAAGTGCGTATAAAGGCGATAAAGACTGATTAAAAAGTTAGGTATGAAATACATAAAAAATTCTATAAAATTAAAAAAAGAACAACTTCCGTACTTCAGAAATTCAGCCCTGAGTTGCAGGAGATGCCTATATATGTCAAGGCACAAGAAGGATTCACAGTGATTAGACCTTTTCAATGAGCTATCTATGAAGCAGAGATGAGGGACCTGCCTGGCTGCTGAGAAGCTAGCTGCTGGTCAAGTCTTAGTGAGGGATTGGGTGGGGCCATTAAGCGATGAGTTCTTTGCCCTTTTCTTTTCTCTTTTCTACCCCTCCCCATTTGTTTCCTCTTACTGTATCTGTCAGGATGCACATTAAGAAACAGAAACTACTAAGTATTTTAAGCACATAGACTTTTATACAGGACATTATGTACTTTAACAATTACTGAAAATGATGACATGAAAGCATTGCAGGCTGGGCCTCCAGGACTGAGCCCTGATCCACTTAAACACTACCACTGCAGGCCTTCATCAGAGCTCTGCGTTCCAGATCAGCTCTAAAACCTGTTGTTTTGGTCGTCATGCTGGCTTTATGAAGTTGACACCATACTCACTCAACTGCCCCTCCAACACTAAAGACGCTAGAAAGTGCATTGTCAGCTACGAACTGAGCATAGACTCAAACTAGGCAATGACCCAAGAAGCTGCTGAAAATACTGGAAGTTTTCTGCAGGAACTCCTCATGTTTCTACAAGGTTAAGTGTGAGCAGAAGTAAGAAATCAGCTTTGACCATGCTATAGGCTTCCAGGTCTACTAATCAATAGCAACTAATTTATATTCATAACACAGCAATGGTGTTCTTTGTGCCTTTCCAATGCCCCCTCTTTTTTCCCTTTTCTTTCATCTTTTATGTATGAATATATGCAGGATTATAGGAATTAATGTATTCTTATTTTGAGAAAAGTATAAAGCATTGCTGAGCTTTAAAACTCATACATAAACTAGGTGATTCCCAGTCTAGGCGAATTACAATTAGGTAGTGAGACAGATGGACAGTTACTATCCCATGCGTTAAGAGACTTAAAGAAATTATATACATAGATAGAGCTTTGGAAACATAAAAGAAGTTGATTGTAGAAGGAAGTAGAGAAGTTCCCATGGCTGTGACCCTAATACTCTCTATAGGAAGATGTGTGTGAGGTCATCCAGTAGAGAATGGAGAAGACGGAAGAGGAAACTAAAACATGCGAGTTTAGGAATGCTTGGTGTCTCTCGGTCTTAGTGCCATCTTCTTTGAAACGCCTGTGCCATGAGAACGAAGTGGAGGAAGAAACGAACGCGCAGGGTGAAGCGCAAGAGAAGAAAGACGACGAGGCAGAGGTCCAAGTAAAGGAAGCTGTGCACCCAGGGAGGCTGCGGGAGAAGTGAAGGAATGCCGAGCCCCGGGCGCTGGTGCAAACCCTCTGACTGGGCTACTGTCGAGAATGCATCCCACTGGATCTGGAACTTCAGCCATTGCCAGGACCACCAGCACTGGGAGCTGGCCCTGCTGCACCCAAACAGCCCCCGCGGCTCTCTCCCTGGACCTGTGGCTTTCTGGACTCGTACTGTTTTCACTTGTGGCCAAGTGTAACCGTGTACAATAAATCATCTTTTGCTGTCTCAGCTGAAGAAGCAAATCCAAAATAAATAAATAAATAAATAAATAAATAAATAAATAAATAAATAAATAAATAAAATGCTTGGCGGTGTGTGGGGCTGGAGAGATGGCTCAGTGGTTAAGACCACTGCATGCTCTTGCAGGGGACCTGGGTTTAATTCCCAGCATCCACATAACTGCTAACAACTGTCTGGAACGCTAGTTCCCGGGGATCTGACACCATCTTTTGGCCTTTGTGGACACTGCATGTACTGCTGCATTTACGTACATGCAAGCAAAACGCTCATATACATAAAATAAAAAAAATTTAAAAGAATGCTTGGTGAGCAACAGGAATATCAAATGGCTCAATATTATCACATGTAAGTTTAATCAGTTCTGCCCAGAGAAATAACAGAGGATATACGACCTCACCCCTAAGCAGGAGGGTCTGACCCCTGAGAGAAATTAGCTAAGTGAAATGTCTTGGTCTTTCTGCAACCTTGCTATAAAGCTGCTATAGGAAGTCAATTTATGCCAGTCTTACCCAAGATCTGATAAATATTTTTCCTCTAACCTAACTCAGTATTTATTCCTTAAGTTTGAAAGAACACAGGATGTTCTTCATTATTAGGGGAGCATTGCACATTTATTTTTTCTGATTCATTTAACAAGTATTAAGTGCTAATTTTGTACTGGATACATTACTTCCAGCAAGAAGAGAAGTAACTGATTGTGCCTGTGATGGTAAGCCTTTAAGGAGGAAACATGCATCCATCAGTATAACCACATAATTGATCTGGAGGAGGAATGTACACAATGCTATGGGGACTGAGCAGACGGCTTGGCAGCCAGTGTCCCAGGAGAAAGAGGGGGATTCATAGAGGATGGAACATTTTTTTATTGAAGTTTTGTGCATTTCATACAACATTCCTTAATCAAGTTTATGCCCCTTCCCCTTGAGGAAGAAACATTTTACCAGAGTTGGAATTTTCCAGATGTGAGGGGTGGGGGGGAGGCTAGTCTAGGGAGGAGAGAAGTAACTTTTCATATCTCAGTTTGAGGGCACAGACTGAATGTTGAGGGGAGAGAGATAGAAGATGAGCTGGGAGCAGTGGGGTGTGTAAGAACTGACAGGTCAGACTCTGAACTCAGAGCTTTTGAGGGTGTGAAATTGTGTTTTGGGTGTTACAGGTTCTGTGAGAACTTGAAGAAGAAAGGCTACCTAGCCGATAGACGCCAGGAAAGACTTTTAAAATATTTTTTGGCTTTTTTTCTTTACACAGGAAAACAGAAACAATACAAAATGACAAGAACAAAACAAAGCAACAAGGACCAAAAAAAAAAAAGGGGGGGGCTTCCATTTCTTATTCTGATGCAATAAAGAATCAATCTGCAGGGTTTGGTATATACTTCTCTTTTTTCCCCTTCTCTCTTTTGTTTCTTCTTTTCCTGTTCTTTCAGGCAGGGCTACCAGAAGGATATATGTTTACTGGCTAGTTCAGGAAGTCTTGAGTTCTCAGCTGAAAAAGTCTGGTTGATTTTTTTGGGGGGGGGGCGGTCTCATCCCTAAACGTCTTAATCAATTTCTATCTCCTGTTTAGTTATGTTGCCCTCTGAAAAGGGTCACCTCAATTTCCGGAAGGGAATCGGGACACCGTCCACTCTGACTTCCTCCATGCCTCCGTGAGAAGGGACATTGGATGTGGCAACTGGGGTACTCCCCACTTAGAGCTGCAATCTAAAAGACTCTCAAGCATAAATATAGAGGGAAAAACTCATTGACTGGTTCCCTGCGAAAGGGAAACAAAGGCAAGGGTAGGTAGGTACATGATCTAGGCAGTGGACCAGAAGGAAGAACAGGGTGAACTTAAAGTCCATTAGAATTTCTTGACCAGGGGTTTCAAAGTGTCCATTTATTAACTTTCTCCTTCTGTTCATTTGGCCATGATGTCTGGACTCAGGATCTGCTTTTCAGGCTTTTTAATAGTCAGAAAGATTTTTGTGGATCCATGTGGATCTGACTGGAGCCTGTATTTGGAAACAGCGCAGGGACTTTGCCTCAGGTTTGGTAAGCAGTATGAACTACTGTCCTAAGGATATAGTAGCGTGGTCCAGGCGTTGGTGAGTGAGGCTTAGAACATGTCTCTAGCAAAGGCACACTTTGAGACAGTAGAAATTAAAGTTGGACGTGACACTGACACTTAAACAGAAAGTATAAAAAAGGTCAACAGAGCCGGACGTGGTGGCGCATGCCTTTAATCCTAGCACTTGGGAGGCAGAGGCAGGTGGTAAATCTTTGTGAGATCAAGGCCAACCTGGTCTACAGAGTGAGTTCCAGGACAGCTGGGGCTACAGAGAGACCCTGTCTCGAAAAGACCAAAAAAAAAAAAAAGGTCAGCAGAAGAATGGAAAATTGTATAAAATGCTGTACCTGGGGTGGGATAGCAGGTTAGAATACTGGCCAAGCCAATAATAATTACTTATGTAATGTTTGTAAGCTGTGGAGCTGTGATGCACAAAGTAGAAGCTGTTAAACCTCAGAGCCTGCAAGGTCAGCTTGAGTCAGGGACCTTTCGAAAACTGTAGTGGCTCTGATTGCGACACTATTGGCATTTGGTTTGAATAAAGCAGTGTTAGGTTTGGCGAGCTGAGATTTATACCCAAATGGTCTTGAATTCAAAGTTGCTAGCTTCATGACCTTGAGAAAATAACTTAGACTTCTTAAGCACATAGCCTCATTTATGAAGCTGGGATAATGTTTGCATTGTCTACTACATGTTGTCGGGTTAAACATGATAACCAAGTAAAATACTGAAAAGAGTGCATTTCCCCCACAAGGATTATATGAGAGGAGGAGGTAGAGAATGGGAAGAGACAAGGAGCTCACAGGTCATGGGGGATCTATTTTGATGCAAATAACTTGTGTGTAAATTCAGTTTTTGCAGTATTTTCAAAAGTAATCAAAATGAAGATTTTCCTTGTGAGTTTTAACAAGTATATGGACAAAGGATCAAGTCTTAGAAAGCTATGTACATCTCTGCATTCATCAATAATATTTTCATTTAAGACAATTCAGATGATAAAAAGTGATCATTTGTCTACCCAGGAAAGGATGCAATAAAACAAAACAAAAAAGAAAAAAAAATTCAACCCTATAAAGCAGTCACTTTTTATTAGCTTGTTTCTTGATGCCATGTAAAGAAAGCCAGAAGGGCCAAAAAGCAGTCTTTATAGACATGGCAGTGGTCTCTGCATGTAAAATCTTAGCTCTGTCTCCGTTCCAAGCCCTGTAGATGCTGCCATAGAGGGAGCGTTTCAGACTCTGCAGTGTGGTTTCTCTCCTTGGGAATTCTTCCAGCCCTTGATGCATAGCCAGAGGAATGCAGGCTCTGCAGGTTGTATTTTATGGGTAACTATGGCACTGTCTAAATATTATGAACAATGTAGTAGTATATGGTATACAGTGGAATTAGGGCAGCCTTCCTACCCTTGAAATGTAAACTTTTTGTTTAAGAGAGTAGCACGAGTGCTTTTAAAGAGATGAATTAGTCTTCATCACACTATTAGACCCAGAGTGAAGATATGAAGTCTGGGACTTCCAAATAGCTTTCATGCAGGGAGATTTCTATATCTCCCAGCAAGGGAATGCACAACAATGAAAGGACAGGGAAAGCAAGAAGAGTAAGAATTGGGTAGCTCCAGGGAGCTAAATCCTAATACTAGTGTTACACATGGAACTGCTTTAACATCGTTTCTCTAAATGTGAAGTTGGTTCCTGAAAGTCACCTAAAGCCTGTCAAAGTTCCTACCCTGAAATCCCCAACTCCTAGTTTCTCAGGGTTGTGTGTTCAACTCTTTCTCAGATTCTAATAATTGTTTATGAAACCCAATTCTGATTTTTTTTAAGCAGAAATTCCCTATCATAGAACACACTGCCTTCTGCCTCTGGTTTAACTATGGTTCATTTAAAGAAGAAATGCAGTTCTCTGTACCCATCTTTTTGAATAACAGTTCTGTGAATGCTTTTGCAGACTATACTGAAGCCCGTTTCCTCCCCAAATGAACACTGCTAATTTGAGAATTCAAAATGCATTGAGCCCGGGGGCCCACGTCACATATTGTAGCTCAAAGAGGAACTAACCAACTGCAGCTGGGCCTTTGTGGTTTTCATGTTTTCAGTCCTTCTTTTTTCTCTTCTGCAGATACTTGCTATTGAATGGATTGGTTTTTCTTTTTCTTTTAATGAACGAGGGGAAAACAGTTCTTCCAAGTCTGCTCACCTCCACCAAGGCATTCAAATGAAAACGAATGTAGAAATTTGATTACTTGTTAAAACTGCATGAAAATAAATTAAAGTGCTGTTTTGCTACTACTACCTGGATATTATTACCTGAAAAATACCTTTAAAAGTCTGATAGCTCTGGCTGGTGGTACACATACTTTTAATCCTAGCACTCATGAGGGAGAGGCAGGCAGATATCTGTGAAGTTGAGGCTAGTCTGGTCTACATAGTAAGTTCCAGGCCAGGTGGGGCTATAGGGAGACTCTGTCTCAGAAAGATCAAAAAATAAAAAAAAAGAAGTCTGATAGGTCTCAAAAAAAATTATAATTAGGAGACGTTTAAAAACATCTGTTAAGTGCCTAAGAATTATTTTCAGATGTGAAATTGCCCCATTTTTCCTTTCTTCTTTTAATTCATATTTTAATGGGTATTTTATGTATATTTTGCCTGTATGTATGCATATATGATCATGCAACCATGCATGCTAGGAACTGAACCCGGGTCCTCTGCAAGAGCAGTCAGTGTATTTATTTATTTATTTATTTATTTATTTATTTATTTATTTGTCTTTTTGAGACAGGGTCTCCCTGTAGCCCCAGCTGTCCTGGAACTCACTATGTAGACCAGGCTGGCCTTGAACTCACAAAGATCTGCCTGCCTCTGCCACCATGCCCGGCATAGTCAGTCAGTGCTTTTAAATGCTAAGCTGTCTCTCCAGCCCTGCCTTCTTCATTTGAGGTCTTTGAAATATAATGGATGAAAGTCAGCAAAACAGCTTCAAAATTAAACTATAATCCACAGTAAACCTCACAAGTTTAAGAAGGTTCTTAATATAATCTCATGCCCAGAATTATTTGAGATAAGAAGCTCACTAATCTGGTCTAAAAACAGGTTTTGCTGTGTATATTCTCATTACACTGCATGTCAAAATGCTTTATGTTCATGAACTCTATATAACATTAATTTTCCTTCAAAATGAGTTGAGAATGTAAGACAGAATGTGGTTTTATTTAGGGTCCATTTAGAAGTTTATAAACATTGCCTTTTCCCTATGAAATACAGTTAGTCAATATAGTGTTTTCAGTGTCTGACACAAAAAAGAATTGCATGAAAGTGAGAGAATATTAGTGTTAGAAATGTGGTCAAAGGAAATGGCTATCAGTCAACAGATTAAAATCCAGCCGGGGTTTGATAGAGCAGCTCTGTGGTCTCCCTGCTTGTGGCTCAGTTTAGCAAGATGTAGTTTTTACTGAGTGGACAGAGAGCGCCTCAAGCTCGCTGTTTCTAGATTGTTGAATTTCTGAGGAAGGAAGAAGGTTAGTCAACTGAGTCATCTATGAACAACATGCAGATAAGTGATATTGTGTATGCTTCATGAAGTGATAGCTGCCTGCTGTCACTTAGTAACTTGGGAGCTGGGATGTCTCACATTTTGCTTTTGGCAAAGCTTTGTGATCTTCTTATGGGTGAAGACTGTGAAAACAGTTGTTCAAGATGACAGAGTAAGAAATTAATAAATTTATTATTAATTAATAACAAATAACAAATAATAACAAATTAATCAAAATAAATTGTGAAAATATTGTCAAAAATGAATTTAATACTCTCCTGAAGTCTGTAAAATGATTTGGTTATTGGTTTGCAACCAGGGATGAGTTTTACCCCTCCTCTCCAAGAGACTTTCTTTTTTTTGGACTTTTTGAGACAGGGTTTCCCTATAGCCCCAGCTGGCCTGGAACTCACTCTGTAGACCAGGCTGGACTTGAACTCACAGAGATCCACCTGCCTTTACCTCCCGAGTGTGGGGATTAAAGGCGTGCATCACCACACCCAGTTTAAAGATGGTTCTTAGCTGCCATGTGGGTGCTAGGAATCGAACTCGGGTTCTCTGCAAGAACAGTTGGTGCTCTTAACCGTTGAGCCATCTCTCCAGCCCCCAGGAGACATTTTGAAGCTTAAGGAGATATTTGGGATTATCATGATGGGAGGGGTTGATGGGGAGGGGCCAGGATCCTGCCCAACTTGCTCCAGTGTGTGCGGCTCCCACATTCATTATCCAACACCGTTAGCAGCATCAAGGTTGAGATTTACTGTTCTATGTGAACTATCAGAAGGAAGAGATTACTACTTACCATATGCATGATTTAACTTGTTGTTTTATATTTAGAAAGGTAGAGTTTTCATAGCTTTGGAGTTTTGATATATAATAAAAGAATTAGGGCTTTTTTTGTAAACAGTTTAAATCCTTGATATAATTGTGTTTTTATAGACAAGAATAGGAGGCTTGTATATTGTTTTGTTTACGTGAAGATCAATTTTCATTTTCTTACCCATTTATAAACTCCCAAATAGAGGTCCTCTTCAAATGTGATAATAAAGTGAATGATAATTGATTAAATAAAATTTCTAAGCCAGATACGGTGGTACAGGACTGTGTTCCCAGTGACTCAGGAGGCCAAGGGCAGGAGGTCTGTAAGTTGGAGGCCTGCCTGAGTAACTCAGCCAGACTGTCTCAAAATAAAATGAAAAGGGAGAGCCAAGCTGAGCTGAGCTCAGGGGTATAGAGCTTGCTTAGTATGTATGCACAAAGGCCCTTGCTCAACCTCCGGGACTCAGGAGGGGAACACAATAATTTATACTTTAATTACAAGCAATGTGGACATTTCTGTAGCATATAAACTAAGCTATTAAGAAATATGACTTTTCAATTTACTCACCTCATAAAAGTGAGAGGTTCATGGTATCATTCGACTTCTGGCTGTCATAAGCAATGTGAATCTGTGTCCATTTTGGATTTCAACCATGGCAATTCTCTTTGCACCAATCTTTCTTGCTGAGACAGAAGATGGGAGAAAGGAGATCTGCAGAGGCCTAGAAAGAATGTGGATGCAGTTCAGTCAGTTTGGGGAGAATGAGGTGGTGCAGCACTAGTTAGCTATATCAGAAGAAATCTAATTACCAAGAAATCAGTTGTCCATGCCTCTGGCCTAATTAGGACTAGTAGTTGTCAGTTTTTTACCAAGATAAGGGTAAAAATGGCATTGGATGTCAGTTAACTAAATCACAGGGGCTGTAAGTCATCTTGCAGCACTGTAATTACTGAGCACCCATTGTCTTCTGCAAAACCTTCTCTAATTATTTCTGGACTCCTCAAAGGGCGACCCACATGCATTCACCACGTGGCTTCTCATCTCCTCTTCTGTCCTGTGCTGCTCCTGGGTGCTGTTTCCTGTTTTCATGCCCCTGGGATGTGCTTCTTTTGATGGCACTAACATGTGTACTGGGAGATGGAGGTCTGGTTCTAAATAATCAGGGAAACTGTTTTGTCTAATTTCATGCCTTTTTTTGAACCCCAGGTTTGCCTGCTGCACAGTGATACCTAGAGATGCCTGAAGCGATCCTCTCTACAGCCAGCCCCTTCTGTTCCATACTTCACAGAAGCAATTCCTAAAACAGAAATCCAGCTCCTTTGCCAGCTATGAGTCCAGACACACTTCTAATGTTTCTCATCCTCATTTAAAAATTTTTTTTTCTCACTGATGAACAAAAATAACATGCACCGTCAGGTCTGATCACTGGTCCATACTCTTAATATCCAGAATATTCATCTACCTTTAGATTGATGATGGCAATGTAGATGCAGATGAATATTTTCTTTACATTTATGTAACAGAAGGGCCAGTCAGGAGATTACAAAGAATAAACAGTCTGTTCTAAAATCAAGTCAAATTGTCTTTGCTGGTAGAAAAAACTAACTGTGGTATTTCAAACATTTTTCTCTAACTTCGTCTTAGTCACTTTTTAAATTCTTTGGTGTTCAGTTTCAGCCAAAGCGTACTATTAACTGAGGGGGCAAGACACCTTTTAAAAGGAGGGATGGAGTAAGAAGCAAATATAGTACAGCTGTCCATAGCCAAGAGCAATGTGGGTATAGGAATTTGGTTAGCCCAGAACAGTTGAGGAACCCAGGTCAGCCAAGACCTTTACTTTTAGCTGCTGAGGGAGGTTTTCCCTCACTCCTTTAAAACTTATGGTTTGTAGCTCGGTCCCTCACCGAATGCCAGCCTGCACTGCCAACTCAGCCTCCATGCGAGGTGCTGTGAGGGCCCACTGCCCTCTCTGCTGGTATTTTTGCTCCTGACCCTCCCCCACATTTCCTTGCTCAATTTGTGGCAATTCAATATCCAGTTCCTCAGGCTTTGGAGTCTCTCCTGTTGGAAGTAATCTCTCTCTCTCTCTCTTTCTCTCTCTCTCTCTCTCTCTCTCTCTCTCTCTCTCTCTCTCTCTCTCTTTCTCTCTCTCTCTCTCTCTCTCTCTCTCTCTCTCTCTCTCTCTCTCTCTCTCTCTCTCTTCTTGTCACCAATCCTTGCTACCTCCACCTGTCCTTAGACCAAGCCGCCATCATCAGGACGATTGTAATAGTCTTGTAATAGTCTTACAGCTGGTCTCCTGAATTACACCTCTGGGCTCTTCCACTAATTTCGATGCAGATTCCATAGGTTAGAATGCTTAAAAATGCTCCTTGGTGCCCCATGTCCATCACAGTACAAGCTAGAGGTTTTACAAAGAGCCAAGAAGGTCCTCAGAATATGCTTTGCTATCCACCTTATCTAGTAGTGCTGGGCATACTTCCTACCAGAGACCAGTTCACAGGTGTGTCTCCTGTAAAGTCATGAGGTCCTGCATCCAGAAGTCCCCAAATAGCTCAAGACGTTAGAATCTTCCTGTTTTTAAATGAGGGGCCCTACAGTTTTATCTTACAGGGAGCCTGAATGTTAGGGCCATGCATTATGTAGACAGTCATGTCTTAGACTTTCCCTTGTCTGTCCTTGAGCTGACTTCTGACACCCCTACAAACATTCCAGGAACTCCCCTTCTTCTAAGCCTTTGTATTCACAGTGTCTTCTGCTTGTTTTAATTTTCCTACATGACTTATACTCTCAACTCCAAGTCTGGGGTTTAGTTTTAACTTTTCAATGAGCTTTATTTATTTGTTACCTGAACACATTATTCCCATTGAAGATTATTCACCCATGGTCTTTACTTGAATGGATGTCAGCTCACTTAGCTTAAGATTTTATATATAAATAAAGTAGTACTGTATATTAGTATGTATATATAATAATTTAATTATATTATATATTGTGTTATACTTCCTCCTGTGTGGAGGCTCCACTCCAGTGCGTGCGGTTCGTGATGCGGACCCGTTTGGATTTTTTTCTTACTGATTACCTTATGTAAGGTAGATTTCTCCCTGAATGGAGTAAGCTTCATAAAGGCAAGAATCTTTATGTTCATTTGCTGCTGCACACCGTTTAGTACGGTAGGCCTTTGATATGTATCTGTTGTATAAATAGACATTGGAGCTTGATATCAGAATCTGAGATAGAGCCTTGACAGTTAGCCACAGACAATGTGAATTAATACACTAAGTAAAGTTTCAGTATAGAATGTGACTCATTTCATTTACAGAAAACTACTTTGTTGTAGTCAAATGCTATGTTTTCCTTGCTAATTTGCATCTTTAACAGTGTTGAAATATGAACTGTTCTGTGTGGAGAAGCACTCATTGCCTTCCAATGTAAAGAACGAATGAATCCAAATTCCTTATTAAAAACAAATGGAGTGTTTGCCCCTTCACCCTTCATCTTCAAGACCACAATCAGCTGTTGGTACGCAGAGCACTCCGGTTCGTAACGTGGAAACCTGCTGGTGGTAGGGCCCTAACGGGGCTGAGCTGGAGACAGCAGTGAAGAGCTAGTTCCGATCAGTTTTACGTAGTTTCATTTCAGTTTTGTGATGCTCCACAGATGTGAGAAGACACCACAGTGGTGTGCCTCGCCTTACCCTGGGCATCTTCGCAAACATTTTCCTGTAAGTGATGACCACTGACCTGCTGTTCTCAGCCCTCTCCCTCTGAGACTTGCTTCAGTTTTCTTTGGACTCTTACTGTAGCGTCCTAATCTTGCTCCTCATTTTACTGAAAAGAAGCAGGCAATTAGAGGAATAGTTCAAACGCCCCTCGCCTTATCCATCTTGCCTCTTGCCTTTGCCCACATATTCCTTCTCTCCTTGTTCTAAGGATGAACTATCGGTCCTGGAGTTCAGGGCCGCCCCCTCTCCTCCTGGAATATTGTTTCGTAATTGTCCTCTGTCTAGCATGGTCTCTCCCTTCAGCATGTTCATATGCTTGGCATGCTTTCATTCTTTTAAAAACTTGGGGCTCTTCATCTCATCACCCCCTTTTTAGCTACTTTCTCCTTTCCCGTCCCTGTTATTACTTATATCCAAAAGAGAGCCAGCTACGATTGCTACCTCCAACAGCAAATAAAATAGTCATTCCATCCTGAATAAATCCTTTGTTTACAACATTCCATAGGACCCATCCTTGCCCTTGCCATGAATTTCTGTGATTAAGGCCACGCTATGTTTAACTGCCTCTCAGCTGACCTGTAAGCGGAAGCAGACGTAGTTGCCTATGACTTCCTCTTTCAAATGCTTTTTCACACGTTGTCCAGCCAGCCAGGTTTTCCCTTACTTCACTGGTCATTCCTTTTAGTTTTCTGTTCTGGTTAAGTTTTATCACCTGACAATCTTGGGGTGTCCCAAGGCTCACCCCTCAAGTCTCTTCTGTTCTAAAGGTCTCAGTGACATTTCACCCCATTTTGGAACCTGTAGCTCAAGATCGAAGAGTATCTTCTTGTATGTTTAATTGGCTTCTCAAAAGGGAAGCGACTCTAGATTTGACTGAGAAAATGATGTATGACCTATGGAAAAAGTTTAATCACAATAAAAATAATTAGGCTGTCCGTATTTCCCACCATTGTCAGCTTGATCTTGCCACATTCTGTTCATGCTCCATAGATAGATAGGAACTCCACTTTTCCAAGTATTTAGAGTCGGTCTTGATCTCTTTATCCTTTACTCTGTGGTACACTCTGTGAATTTTATATTAGAAATATATTCAGCGAATATAATTCCTTCTTCCCATTCCCACTGCTAAGAACTTAACCTAAGATATTGTGTTTGTTTCAAGTCCATCATTGGCATCTCTTAGCTTATCTCCTTTTTTCCTATTTTTACATTCCATCCTTCATTTTCAGTCTGGTCTCAATATAGCAGCCAGAGAGACCTTAAAAGCTGACCATCCATTCTGTGCTCAAAATCTTTTATCAGTCTTCTGTTTTAAGATATCAGAGCCAAATCACCAGTGCTAGTTTTGTTTTGTCATTTGAGATATTGAACCTGGGGTCTCATACATGGTAGGTGCTATATACCATTGAGAAAAATAAAATCTGTGAATATTCTGACCTTTTATAGTTTATCTGATGTTAATCTCCCTTTTTCCTCTCAATTCTACCCATACATATTCCTTGAGCATGCCAGGTGTCTTTTCTGTTGTTAACAATGAAGTGTCTGAAACTAGTTTATTGTTTAAGAAGAGCTTCAGTTAGTTCATGGTTCTGGAAGTTCAAGGGCATGGTACCAGGATTCACTTAATGTGTGGTGAGGACTGGATCAAGACATACAGACGGTGCTAAAGGGTGGGCAGCACAAGAAGGTCAGAGAGAACATGAATATTGTCTCTGAAGGCAAGGTCAGTCCCGTGATAACTTACTAATCCATTTATCCATCAGTATACCCACTTGGCCTATGCTGATGGAATGTTCTGGCCACTTGCACTAAGCATGTGGAATATAAGCTTAGTAAAAAGTAGGAAATACAAGGCCAGCCTGGTCTACACAGAGCTACAGGGAGACCCTGTCTCAAAAAGACCAAAAAAAAAAAAAAAAAAAAAAAAAAAAAAAAGTAGGAAATACCTGATGTTCCTTCACAATCTACTCCATGAGCCAATCTTTTCCAAGTGTACAAACACCATAAATTAGGTTGTACAAGTTTAGTTATTCTTTCCAAAGCACATGAATGGTAACTCAAAAAGAGAAGGGAGACTAAATATGTAGCTTAGTGGGTGATAGAGTGCTCCAGTAAGTGAGGCCAAGTTTGATCCACAGTACTACAAAACAACAAAACCAAAACAAGACATAAATCTTCAGGGAATACGTAAATGACCGAGTTGGCATATAACCATTATTTATATGTTTGTCTTTGTTCATATGACTAGTTTTTAGATATAGTTGAAATGGATTAAGAGCGAGGATGATCCGTGAGAAGCCCCCAGTATTTTGCCGTGAAAGCTGAACACCAGGTTCCCTCCTGATGTTCTTGATCCCAGGGCAGTAGTAAAGTGTCCTAGAGCTACTGTGAAAGTGACTAATGCTGAAAACCTTTGGTTCCTGGAAATTGGTAAGACACTTAGCTTGGTATTAATGAGTAAGTTCCTTTCAGACACCCACACTCTGTTTAAAGTGAGAAAGCCTGGATTTGGTATCATTCCATAAGATCCCCCCAAATGATTCTTCTTACATCTAGTACAGTGAACAGACCATTTGGTACCTTCTGAAAACTTCGGAGGGAAGGCAGTACCTGACCCTGGAGGCATGTGCTCTCTTTACTACAGAAGCTGGGTGGGAGAGTCCTGTGAGGGTGAATTGAGTAATTTGCAGTTGATCTTTTCCTCTCATGGATTTGTGACCTTCGGCTGATTACTACATGTGCAAGACTAATTATATGCTATTTCATTGTGTGCTTTCTTTGGGTTGTTTGGAGTCTTAGTCTGTGCTCCTAAAACAATACCACTGTCTAATTTACAAGCCGTTGAAGTTATTTCTCACATAGCTGGATGCTAGAAGGCATACAGTCAAGGAGTTCACATGTTCACTTGTCCAGTAAGGGTTGCTCTCCAGAAAGCATCTTGTTGCTTTATCCTCTAGAGAGGAGAGAAACTGTGCTCTCTCATGCTGGAAGATGGAAGGACAACAGATAGATAAATACACAGATTAGAATCAAGAGTTTAGTTTGAGAAATGTTCGGTTTGTAAATCCCATTTGGAATCCACAGGGAGATGCTGAACAGAGAGTTGGGTACAAGAGTCTGATTTTAGAAGAGAGATGAGAGTTTGAGCTACTAATCAGAATAAATTCACAGAGAAACTTCAGTATTAGGAAATTGGGAAGAAGATAGGATCTTGCAAAGAATTAGGTGTGGCAGGTACAGCCTGCCCATGAGAAGCCCCACATAAGAGATCTCTGGGAACTAAGTAAATAGAGTAGTTGTGCTTCTGAAAGGCTTTTTCATTAAGTGAAACTTATAAATTGATGAGTGAGTAGCCACTAGAATCTGAAGCATGGAAGTCCTCAGAAATGTCTGAAAAAGTCCTTTTCTTTATCTTGATTCTCCATTGTTGGCTAATATTTTTCTTGCTTATTGGCCTAAGTCTTATAATCTAAGTCATAATATGTACTTCTTTATAAAGACTTTGTATAAATCGTATGTAATGACTTCCTTCCTATCTAGACAACTCATCCATCATCACACATCTGCCGTATCTTAATACTCAGTCTGTGATGTGTGCCATAAACTAAGAAGCAGCTTAAAAAATTCAGTTGATCATCTGGCATGGTGTGAACACCTTTAATCCTAGCACTTGGGAGGCAGAGGCAGACCAATCTCTGTGAGTTCAAGGCCAGCCTGGTCTACATAGTGAGTTCCAGGACAGCCAGAGCTACAGGGAGACCCTGACTCAAATAGACCAAAAATTTTTTCAGTTTATCTTTACCTAGTAATGTTGTACTTAAATTGCTGTTATGTTATGCTATGCTATTGTTATTTATTTACCAATATTGCTTTGATAAGCACTAATATTCTTAGGTCTTAATATGGCATAATGACCAATTTCAATGGTAGGAATACAATGTAGTGTAATGGCATAAAAATATTCTAGGTAAATTTGTGATGTGAATAACATCCAAGGAAAGCTTCATATTTTTCCTCTTCTTTCACAGCATTCCTGCTGGCATCTCGTTTTTGCAGTCACTGGTTAGTTAGTGTGAACAATTAAGTATCTTAGTTCTTTAAATATAGAGACCAAAACTTCTGACAAATGGGTAGAAGGTCAATGAAATTGTATTATGGGAAATTCCACACTTTACCAGTACCTTAGAGCCACTGACTGGAAATCTGAGGAGGAATTGGGAAAATCCTATGTTCTAGTTGGTGGTAGAAATTTTAATATGAGTTTTGGCATTTAGGGTTCATATGTTTCCATCTGAGGATTTTCAAAGCATGGAAGGTAAAATAAAAATATCCATTTTTTGTGGCTAGAATTTTTAAGAATTGAGAACTCTCTTTCAGCATAATATATGATGAAAAATATTGGCCAGTGCTGAGCACACATTTAGAGAAGCACACATGGAAAAGCATATGAGTCATTTTGATTTAATTACTCAAGGGACATTTTGAGCACTTATTCTGTCCCTACCTCTATATATGCTCCATGTTTCATGTTATAGAACTTTCTCATTAATAGTGTCTATAAGTCTCAAGTTAATAGTTACAATATTAAGAATGGAAAATTTGAAAACCATAAGGGTTTAAGTAATTTTATTCAAGGCTACAAAGGAAATCAGTGATAGAGCTGAAAACTTCTAGAGTCAAAGTCCATGAGCCTTCCATTCTACTTCTGATAATCAAATTGACAGACAAGCTCAGTTAATGAGTCTTCAGTCTGAAGAGCATTGCTATGAATCAGTGACAGGGACAAGAAAAGATCTGTTGATAAGGCGAAAGCAGTTACAGAAATATATTATCTTCTGGGTCTTAACAGATAAGGATGAGAAATAATAGCATTCTTAACTTTAGGAGAACATTAAGCAAAGGCAAATCATGAAAATACGATGAGTTCGGTGCTTATATACAACAGAAATGGGATTTTAAGTCACTTTATATTTAAATATGCATTCATAGTCCTCCTAGTTGGGGTTAATTTTTAAATTTAATTTAATTTTCCTCCAAACTTTGTAATGGGTATTTTTTATTAAAAGGACATGAGATAGTTTTTATGGTAATGGGAAGGAAAAAGATTAGAGAGAGAGAGAGAGAGAGAGAGAGAGAGAGAGAGAGAGAGAAACAGAAGCAGTGATACCTGGATGGAAAACCAAGGGATGACTTGGGCTGTTGGTTCTTTTGGAGAGGCAGTCTGTTCGTGTTGTGCTTCAGGAGGACCTAGTTATGGCTAACAGTCCTGGACAAATTGAGGGGACAAGCAGACATCTCGGATGTTATACCTATTCAGAATCCAACTCAGGAATTGTTTCAAGCTCAAGCCATAATCCAGTCCACCTAGACCTAACTGTGTAGACCAGGCTGGCCTAAATCTCACAGAGATCCACGTGCCTCTGTCTCCTGAGTGCTGGTGTTTAAGGTGTGCACAACCACACCAAATGTATAGTCCTCTTAGTTGAGTGTACACAGGTAGGGATAGATTTTCCAGTGGCACACACCCAGAAACTTCATTGAACAATTACTTACAAAGGGGCAGGTGCAGGTGCAGGCAAAGTTTAAGAAAACTTACTGTTTTTGTCTAACAAGTTAAAGAGCCAAGAATAAAGCCATAGTGAAAGAGACGAAAAACCATAGGGAAGATTGACTTTTTAAAACTACATTTACAGCTGGGTGTGGTGGCGCACTCCTTTAATCCTAGCACTTGGGAGGCAGAGGCAGAGGAAGGCGGATCTTTGTGAGTTCAAGGCCAGCCTGGTCTACAGAGTGAGTTCCAGGACAGCTGGGGCTACAGGGAGACCCTGTCTCAAAAATACAAAAATAAATAAATAAATAAATAAATAAATAAATAAAAAATAAAATAAAATAAAGGAAAATAATAATAAAAAAACACATTTACAAACACCCTTTTTGTCAGTATTGCTTCCCTTGGAATAGAAAGATCAGGAAGATAAGATAATTTACAAGAACCAAAGTCAAGTCCAGAATGATTAAATAGCAAAAGGAATTGGAATTTGAGGAAATCATAAAATCCTGTTCAAATCCAGCCCATCTGACCCAAAAGATTGAACAAGAAAAATTAGGAATTTAGGAACAAAAATGCTTAGCTAAGTATCTCAAATTTGGTAACAATTTGGGAAACAAGGTTGGAGGACAGCAGCTACACGTGTGCGGTTTCATCCTACACTGAAGCCCTTCGTGTGCAAGCTTCGGCTCAGCTCCTTTCCAGAGAGAACTGCTTTTTGGTGGCAGTTCTGATAAGAGAAAGCCCATGCACGTTTGGGTCCAGTAGAAGACAGCCTGGAGACAGACAGAATTCTTCCACGATGAGCTAGCTCATAGCGACTCGGAGCACCTGTCCTGGATTACTACCTCAGGGGATGTTGGGATGCAGGCCTGACATTGCTGTGCTCTCTCTGTTTTTGTTTTATATAGTCTTTCTGTGTTTGAAGTCACCTGTAGTTGAGGATGGCAGACAGTACTCTGCTGTACAAATATTTCTTAGTAATGATTGTAACTGTTAAGGCATAACTGTGATTTTGTGTTCAGTGTTCCAATGGTCTTTCTAGAGTCTCCTATATCTCACAGACTCTGACCTCACCTCTGCTTGAAGCGTGCACCATAGAAAGGCACATGGTCACCTGGGCTCAACACTGGTATTTCCTTTGATCTGCAGCACCTGAGCTTTTCAGCCATTTAAGGAATGCAATTATTTTAAATAAATTCTAACAAAATACTGTATTAATTACATGCTGAGGGATATATATCTTATTACCCAGGCTCTACTTGAATTCTCCTTTAGGAAATGCAAACTATTTGATATTGTATGTAAGACCTAACTTGATGTCTAGTCTAGCAAATCTCACATTTGATAGCCCCACGATTGGCCCCAGAGTCATCTCTTTCCAAAACCCATTTATCTTTGTGTGTCATGACTACATTTTGAAAATTAGAGTCATTAGCAAGATCTTAAAAACACTCATTGAGTGATTATTGATGCTCAGAGGATAAGAGCAAAGAAAATTAGAGGGTGTGATTTAATTTTGTTTTCTATAATTACTGCTGGGTCTCTTGGTTGTTCATGCTGTTAAATGCTGCATCTTCGGTGGAAAAGTTCAAAATGGTCCTTGAGTAATTCATTCACAAGGTTAACCCACCACTCCATTCAACTCCCATTTGCTTGATTCATTCTTTCCTAAAAATTTCTACCTAGAGATCACTTCTTCTGCTTAAGTTCCAAGGCCTTTACATATTCTCTTCTCACATTTAGCCCTTATTTGAGCATCTACTACACACACACACACACACACACACACACACCACTCATGCACACTCATTTTTAAAATTAAATTTATTTATTTATTATTTATTTATTTTTTTATGTGTTCAAATGTACTGTCTGCATGCAGGTTTGTGCACCCGTGTCGTGAAATGCCATGGAGGTCAGAAGAGGGCATCAGATTCCCCTGGAACTGGAGCTAAAGATGATTCTCAGCCGACATGTGGGTGCTGGGGATCAAACCCAGGTCCTCTGCAAGAGCAGTCGGCTCTCTTAACTGCTAGGCCATCTCTCCAGCCCCCATCACACACTCATTTTTTAATCTTCCTGTTATGACTATGCAGTCAGTCTTTGATAACATTCTTATCATTTGGTGAGTTTGGGTAAATGTTTAGTAAATAAAACATATGTTTGTATGTATCTGTATGTTCATATGATTGGCTCTTGTTAACAGTGATTGTGGGAAAAAATAATGGCTTTGAAATTCATGCTGTTGCATGGTTTTTGTCTATCTCCAGTGTTATGGGCAATGTAGGGTGGGGTCTGTACATCGGTACCACAGGCATCCCAAAGTAGGACATAGCTGTATAAACAGGATGAGCAAATAGGCCATACCGGGATTGACTCTTTCTATAGAATTAAAGGGCCTCATCATAAAAAATGTCAAACTTGGGGCTGGAGAGATTGCTCAGCAGTTAAGAGCACTTACTGCTCTTCCAGAGGATATGTGTGGTTCCCACCACACACTAACAACCATCTTTAATTCCAGTTCCAGAGAATCTGACACTCTCTTCTAGACTTTATGGGCATTGGATACACACGATGCACTTACATACATGCAGGCAAAACAGTCATATGCATAAAATAAAAATAAGATAATTAAAAAAACTTTATGTACAACAACACAATTTACACATTAAATCACCCTACAATAGAAGTATTTTTTTTTGGGGGGGGGTCTTTTTGAGACAGGGTCTCCCTGTAGCTCTGGCTGTCCTGGAACTCACTCTGTAGACCAGGCTGGCCTCGAACTCACAGAGATCCGCGTGCCTCTGCCTCCCAAGTGCTAGGATTAAAGGCGTGCGCCACCACGCGCCTGGCATTTATTTATTTCTGTATGTGTATCAATATACTCTCTGCGTACAAGTTTGTGCACCCGTGTCGTGCAATGCGGCGGAGGTCAGAAGAGGGTCTCGGATTCCCCTGGAACTGGAGTTCTCCTGGAATTGGACTCAGACGGTTCTTGGCCTCCATGTGGGTGCTGGGGATCGAACCCGGGTCCTCTGTAAGAGCGGTCGGCGCTCTCAACCGCTAGGCCATCTCTCCAGCCCACGATAGAAGTATTTTATATGGTTTTGATTAGAAGACAAAGGAAAAATTTCAAGTCTCAAAACAAAATTCACAACAACAAAAGTCACTTTTTCTAGGTGGATCAATGCAAAATTGTACTCAATACCTAGTCATGTCTAAGTCATATTGTACTACTGACCAAAATGAAACTACAGTCTAACTTTCACAATCACTTCCTCAAAGGAAAAAGGCATCATAATTATTGTCTCAGAAATTAAGCACTTTTGGAACTATGTCTTAGGTAAATCCATTGTGTATGCTTTTCTTAAGACTACACTGCTGTTGGAAGTCTTCTGTGTCAGTCTTTAGAGATCAGGTTCTCCTTTTCAGAGGAAGATTCATCCCTTTCCATATACCCAGGATTCTGAACCCAAGGATTAGTTTTTGGACCCAAAGTTTAACAATAAGAAACATCCTTGGAGAGAATTCACATTTCCATTAGAATGCAGAACTGAGTGACCCAGTTATTTATTTTCCTATAATGCATAGCTAATGTGATGTCACAGAGTGGGTAGCTCACCTCTTAACCTGAGTGTGAGAACTTCTCATTGACCCTCCCTGCAGATAGTGCTAGCTATACTTTCAGTGGTGGTGTGGGTTTTTTTCATATTCATCTCTGATGTGTGTGAACAAAACCACCAGTATATTCTCCACAGCTGTCAGCATACTCTACAGGCAGAATTGCTGCTTGTTTATCACAATACTCGATGGATATAATATACATATATGATTAGTTTTGAAATAGAATACTTTTAGAGATTGGTTATGAAGCTGTCTCAGAGAACTAAGTTTTCTGGTTATAACAATGCTTTTGCATTTTATGGCCTGAGAAACTTTCATTAAAATATTTAATAAGTTATGCAACAAAGTCAGTACTTATCTATTTAGTTTGATTCAGTCAATTTTATTTTTTTAGAAAAAGTAGTGCTTGGCCTTGGCCGTGGGGACATAGGGAAGTGTTGTCCTACACGATTTTGATTTGTTAAAGAATCTTATTTTCTTTAAAAAGGTTATAGATTGGGGATGAGGAGATGGCTTAGTCTGTAAAGTGCCTTATTTGTAAATGCGAGTCCTTGAGTTTGGATTCCAGTGCCTACATAAAAGCTGTGCCTAGTGATGCATGTGTGGAACCCAGTGCTGGGGAAAGGGGTGGTTACAGAAGACAAGCAGATTTCCAGAGCTCATTGATCTCATTGGTCAGCCGGCCTAGCCAAACTGGTGGGGTCCATGTTCAGTGTGAGACCCAGTCTCAAAAACTAAAGTGAAGTATGATTGAGGAAGATATTAACCTCTGGCCTCCATGCACATATGCACAAAAGTGCAATAGCACTCAGACGCGTAGGGCACATATTCACATGTGCATATAAGTACAACACACACACACATACAGTCACACATGAACACATGCACATACACACTTGCATGTGCGAGTGCACGCGCACACACAATTACAAATCAATATTACAAAGCATGATGGTCTAATAAATGTACTATGGATCATGAGATAGATCAAACCACATGACTTGATATTGAATCCTTCAAAGAGGATTAAGGTGAATCCTTGTCTTTTTAGCAGACAGACTAAGAACTGAAAAGGTAATCTGAGGGCTGATTTAGTTCAGGACCAGGTAGGCAAGGGACAGACAGCATTATGTCACACTTTGACTTTGGTGACCCTGTAGACCTTCAAGAGCTAGAAAATCAACTCAGTCTGAGTAGTTAAGATGTATAATTTGATTGGCCCTAATCGTACTCAAGTTAAGAGGAGGGGCAGCCAGGAAGCTGCCTGAACTATTTATCTCAGTAACATCACAATATATTTGTAAAAATCCCAAATGAAGTACCAAGCCATGCAGTGTTCCAACAACACCTTTTTAAAAAACATGGTAAGATGAATTTTGATCTTCTATCAGCCCAAGGAGGTAATATACAAGAAAGAAAATTTCACAAACATATCCTCAAAGAAAATTTCACAAACACATCCTCACTGAGACTGATCTGTCTTAACTTGGTTTTGGTGACAGTGCATGGCAGTCCTTTAGAGCACAAAAACCACACCCCCAGTGGAAACCCATCAGCTGACAGTTACTGACAGGAAGTGCACTGAAATCTTAAAACAGAATTCCATGGTGGCCCAGTGAGATGGCTCAGAGGGTAAAGTGCCTGCTGCCAAGCCTGAAGACCTGTGCCTGATCCCTGGGACAGACATGGTGGATAGAGAGCACTGAGCCACATAAGTAGTCCTTTGACCTTCACATACATGCTGTGGTAAGGTGCACATACAAATTGCATACACGCACACACACACAAAAACGCACATGAAATCATGAAAGGAATTAGGGAGAAAACGTGAATTCTGAAAAAAATGGGAAACAAATTTCCAATGAAAAACTAGAGTTCTGAGATAATGAATAATCTATAATGAATAATCTATTATAGTATAATGTGAAACATAATTTGTAATAATAGTGTCTTCAAATCTTAATTAAGTATTAAACAATCATTTGGACAAATACATATTATTTAAGGAGATGCTCTGATCCTAATGGTGCTCCTTAGCCCAAGGTTCTTGTCTTAACTCTGACTCTTCATTTAGAACATTTCCAGTGACTCATCTTGACCTTTTGGAGAAGGTGCGAGCCTCTTGGCTTTATATCCATGCTCTTGTGTTCTGACTTGAACCCACACTTCCAAATCAAGCCTCTCCTCTCTCCAGGGCACCTTTTTCACCGGCAAGTGAGTGACTCCAATCTGTTTGCTGAAACCCCCAATACTTCCTCACCACTGTGCCTCTCCGTCTATTTTGTTAAATTTTACCCTTTCTGTAAGCTCACATCAAGAGCAGTTTCTTTCTGGATTGCTCAAACTCATTGGTTCTGCTACCCAACTGCATACAGATCTCTGATTATTAGAACTTGCAACTGGGCAATGCATTATGGGTGCCTTGCTTTGTCAGTTCAGTTTTTTTTTAATTATTTATTTTTTTATGTGTATGAATGTACTGTCTGCATGCAGGTTTGTGCACCCGTGTTGTGCAATGCCGCGGAGGTCAGAAGAGGGTGTCGGATTCCNACTATTCTCAGCCCACCTCAGATTGTTGACTCTTAGGGCTCCCTTAATGTCTGTGGGGAAAAAAAGTACAACAGAGCATGGGGTGAACCCAAATAATCTTTTCTTAAATTTATTTATTATTATTTTTTGTATGTGTATGAATGTACTGTCTGCATGCAGGTTTGTGCACCCGTGTTGTGCAATGCCGCGGAGGTCAGAAGAGGGTGTCGGATTCCCCTGGAACTGTAGTTAAAGACAGTTCTCAGATGCCATGTGGGTGCTGGGGATCGAGCCCAGTTCCTCTGCAAGAGCAGTCGGTGCTCTTAATCGCTAGGCCATCTCTCCAGCCCCCGAATTTCAGTTTTTTCACAGGCCTGAAGGTTACTTTGCTAACTGGATTGAAAATTCTCTAAGAGTGAGGGGCATAGTTTCTCTATCTTTTAATCTAAATATCTACAGTAGCACGTAGAAGTCGTAGGCATTTGGCATATAATTCTGTCTAGAATCATTTTGGGAGTTTAATAACAAAGCCACTGAATCATTCTTTTTCTGTCACATGGTTTTGATTTCAGATGCTGAGAGATTCTATTCATTGAGGGCAGCATCTTCTGACTTAGTCGCTTTTAAATTTTAACAAATAGAATCCCCAACAGAGTCAACCAAGCTGCACTAGTTAATGTGGTTGACCTAAGTTCCTTTGCTGTATGTTGTACAAGTTTTATATGTCGTTTCAAGGAAGGCAAAGGACTGCTGAAATGAGTAACCAGGTCGTCAGTCTTCTCATTCCGGAAGCAGAGACTTCCACACAGGCTCATGTACATCTACATGCTGCAAAAGTAAGTTTTGGGTAAAGTGTCTGTGCCTCTGTTCAACATGCGTGTCCCACACAACCACATGGTGCTTGCAAAACCACCGATATCCGTTCTCATACATCATGTCTAGCCATCTTTGTATTAATCATTACTGACAGCTGCACATTTTCAAAAACTTCTGAGCCCTTTTGTGGCGAGGGGAGATGTGATGATTTAGGACTAAGCAAATACACTTGAAAGGGAATTGCTTCTAATGTAACCTTCACCCACCATGAAAAAGTTACCTGGTGACACACTGTTGTACTACTCCAGAAATGGAATTCATCAAAGGCAGAGACTTCCTACTTCTTCATCATCTTGAGCACAGGGCCTAGAATATTTCAGGAACTCAGTAAATGTTTACTTGGATGATGTCTGAGAAAAGAATAAAGAAATAGAGAGAGTGTGTCTTAGAGGTAAAGACGTTAATAATTCCAGAACCAATTGAGCTATTGACAATTGTTTACAAGGCACCTATTTATAAGCCTTGAACCTCAAAAAATATGAAAGAACATCTCCTAGAACAGCTTCATTCAAGCTTATTTTTAACCTAATTTAAAATAAAATCAAGTAAGACAGAGCTAGAGGAAAAAAAAAAGAGAGAGAGAATTGTCTATTTTCCCTGTTCCTTTACCGAGTGCAAACACTGTAAAGATGTTCCTACATTATGGGATGTTTATTCTCCCACTCTACTGCCGTAGATGGTACAGATGGGTAGTGTATTTATGCTCTTTAATGCTTAAAATCTAGGAAGCTTTTATGTCAGTATTCAGATGTCTGTCTATTCTTGAAACATGGCTGGCAATAATGGGTCAATATTTTTCACAGACAGGGCCTCATGTAGCCCAGGGTAGGCACAAATTCCCTACATAGCTGACGATTATTTTGATCTTCTGAACTCTTGCCTCTTCCTCTTAAATGCTGGGATTAAAAGCATTCACCACCACGCCGAGCTTGGATCAACATCTCTTTGTGGTAATAACTAAACTGCGCAGTAGCCACAGTCTTTAAACAGTGCACACGAGGAGCTAGAAAGATGGTTCTATGTTTAAGAATGCTGGGTGTTCTTAAAGAGGACCTGGGTTCAGTTCCCAGCACCCTCATAGTGGCTGATGACCACTTGTAGCTCCAGTTTCAGGAGATCTGTTGCCTCCTTCTGGCTTCTGCAAGTATTGCACACACAGGTACATTTACATACATGCAAGCAAAACACACATACTCATAAAATAAAAATTTAAAGTTCCAGGACAGCTGGGGCTACAGGGAGACCCTGTCTCGAAAAGACCAAAAAAAAAAAAAAAAAAAAAAAAAACAAGCTGGTGAGTTGGCTCAGTGGTTAAGATCACTGATTGCTCTTGCAGAGGACCTGAGTTTTGTTTCCAGCACCCACATGGCAGCTAACTACTGTCAATAATTCTAGTTCCAGGGGATTTGGTGCCTTCTTCTCAGTGGGCACTGCACCATTCAGATGCACTTATGCAGACAATACACTCACACACATAAAATGCACATGGGCACACTTCCAGGCTGCCATCATACATATTTTAAAGGCACGTGGACCTGTATTTTATATGGACTGAATACATGGATGTTGATAAGTTCTTGGCTAAATTTAGAATGGGAAGGTTTCTGGAGCATGGGCAACACGTTGGAAACCAAAATTAAATGAGGATAATTTTTTGTAAAAGAGTATACTTACAGCTTTAAGCACTTTGCATCTGATTATCTTCATTTCTGAAACGAAGTCACTGCTGCTTTCAGCTTCACCATTACTGATGGGTTAGGTAACCATTCAACCTCCAGGGAACAGAAAGGGACAGGGCCAAAGGAAGAAGGAGATACAGAGGCAGGAAAGATTCTGAGTTACTCTCTTCTTCCTAGTTACTTAAAAAAACATTTTCTCTTTTAATCTTTGCCATCAAAGCAGGAGGTAGTTTTGTTACCATCAGTTTTAAGTGAACAACAAGGCTTTAAAGTTCAGATGTTAATAAATATTAACATTGTTTCCTTTTTATTGCTTTATTGACAACCTTAGAACTTAGTATGGTTGAGTTAGTGCCAATAAAATATAGATTATTTTACAGAAGCAAATAAGTATTTATGTTTCTTACGAATATATCTACATATGTATATCTATCCATAGACATACGTCTGAGTTTTAAGCTTTATAAAACCACATATGCCCATTCTCAAACACGATATCTAGTAATGTATTTTTAATTTCTATTTTATGTTTATTTTAATTAATTAATTTATTTATTTATTTATTATGTGTATGAGTGTACTGCTTGCATGTAGGTTAGTGCACCCGTGTCGAGCAATGCTGTGGAGGTCAGAAGAGGGCGTCGGATTCCCCTGGGACTGGAGTTAAAGATGGTTCTTAGGCGCCATGTAGGTTCTGGGAATCGAATCCCAGTCCTCTGCAAGAGCAGTCAGCGCTCTTAACTGCTGAGCCATCTCTCCAGCCCCTAATGTCTTAATCATTATTTAAATAATTCAACTAATAGAAGAGACATTTCATAATCTCTAACGAGAATCAACCCAGCACATTATGTGCATTAGTAGGAATCATCGTAACAAAGAGAACCTAACATTAATCTTGACAGCTCTTACTAAATGTGTTTATAAAGGTAGTCTAATACATCTCTGGTTTCCAAGGTCCTAACACAGTCTGCAGTAATAAACTCAGTTTGTCCTTAGAAACCAGAAATGGTTCTGGGAATTCTAGAGAAGGAGAAAATAATACAGTATATACCTCTGTAAGTTGACTAACACCAAACTAGTGCCTGATAACATTAATTCACTGACCACTGACCAAACCTTATAATTTAAGTAAATAAATAAACAAACAAATAAATAATAAAATGACTCGATAACATGAAATATGTACTTTTCTTTGAATTCGTAAGGATGCTGCTGAGGTGAACTATTTGTATTAATAATTAAGAAAAATATGCTAAGCTTGATGCTGAACCATCTTGAGTTGATAGTGGGTTTGGAGATGAAGGAGTCGGGTGGAGTAGATAGGAAAGAGGATGACTCTTATGGGAATCTGAAGCTGGAGTCTGCCTGTGGAGTCAGAAGGGCAGTGTGCCACGATGGTTTGCAGCATACTCTACACTATAAGCAACCTGTACAGAAAGCATGTTAAAACAGGCCACTTTTTGTGTTGCTTGATTACGTATATTTGGTTCAAGTAATGCCATAGAGTCTTAAGATGTTGCAATAATAACACAAAGAAAATTAATTTTTCTTCTATAGCTTTAAATTCTTAAAAATCAGGCAGTATCTATTGATAACTCATATGTACTTATACATTCATGCCTAGGGAGAAATGTATATGAAAATGAAGATAGCTTGTCTGTACTTTGCTGTTACTGTCTTTTTCTTTCCCTCTCCTTCCCTCCTTCTCATCCTCCCTCTTTCTTTCCTTCCTCTTGTCCTTCCTTCTTTTCTTTTCATTAAAATCTCATCATCAGCCAGTGGTGGTGACACACACTGGTAGGATATGAAAAGACAAAGGCAGGAGAATCTTGAGTTCAAGGCCAGTCTGGACCACCTGGAGACCCTAAAAAAATAAAAATAAATAAATAAATCTCATCATCAGTAGAAATCTGCCTCCTTAGCTGAATCTGAACTGTAGGGAAATCCAGCTTGAATTTTGGGCTGGATTTCCAACTAGCACCGCATGACCAAGAGTCTGGTTCCACCCCAAGGAGGAGCAAGCAGCATGGGCTAGGTGCACAATGCTGGGTAGAGCAAGGTGTGCAGGGGCGTGGAGTTGGGGGGCTTATGATTGGTCCTGGGAACTGATGTCATTTGGTTTATAAAAGCAAGCTGTGTCAACGAGTAAATTTAAATAGTAACATCATCATGGGATTCCCAGCCATTATTTTTATTAATTATTGCGTGTATACATGCTAAGATAAGCCTGCATTTCATTAGGGTGGACAATGTGGTTGGAAAGAGATACCTTTGTGTATCACCAACCTGGGTAGCTGGTGTTGGGAGTGAAATTCCTGTCCAGGCTCTGGGCAGGTGGGAAGCCATGGCCAAGAGTGGAACACATGTCTTGTGGGTCCAGGTTAAGAGCCTAAGTTGGAATTATCACTTAGGCTGGGCTACAGGAAGTAGCCGGCTGGGAGCCGGCTGGTCTCTGCGCTGAGAGGCCAGGTCCCCACAGCAACTGCGGGCAGGTGCTGTGCCCCTTCCCCCTTAGCAGGGCCAAGTGGTCCCTGTTCTCCATAAAAAGAGAAGCTTCCTATATAATGGCCCCATGAATGTGGGACATGGAGACCAGTTTGGTAAGTTAGAATCACTGCTAAATGAGAAATGATACCTTTCAGGAAGCTATGTTTCAGGAGTAATTGTTTTGTGATTTATGGCATGTGTTTGTTGACTGTGTGCTGTGGTTTGCTGTGGCTGTTGTGTTTCAAGTTGTGGCATGAAGAAAGTTTAGCATCCCCAGATCAGTGAAGGCATGGACTAAGGATGGATGCAGAGGGAATTCTCCTATTGACTCTGCTGGTGAGCCTGTGGATGGCACTGATGGAGATTTGGCCTGTGTGCCGGAGACCCTTTCTCTGATAGGCTTTGGGAAGCTTGCATTCTCTTATGGGTTTTCACCCACTCAGAAGGACACCATTATGGACCCGGTAGGTGCCGTTTTAGCATCCCTGGATTGGGGGCATCTGTTGCTTCCCCAGCCTTCCCAGGTGGTGGGTATTCAGAGAAATTGTGAGAGGGGCTTTTCCTCTCCAGTCCACTTGCCTTCTGGAGGTTTTGAAATGGGGTTGGAACCTGCTCTGCAGCCTCAGCTTCTAGGAGAAGCCCCAGCTTCCGCCTTCTGGCCACAGTTCACATGTCGAAGATCACAAAGGCAGGGAGGAGGGGCGTGCCAGTGGAGCAAGCTCAAGACTTTTGCTGCCAGCCTTCTATAGAGTTGCGTCTTTGCACAGGCTGGCTTGGGTTGTAGACACAACTCCCTACCCACGGATTAATCTACCAACATTGGCTTGCATGGAAGCTTGTGAAAAGCCAGCCACAGTCTAAACGTGTTTTTAAAAAAGGTCCTCCTTAAAAATTTTTTTCTGTAAATAGTATCAAATAGTGCTTAATTCTGCTGAAGTTTCCTTTTTGTCTGCTAACCTTCACCCCAAATCTCTTCTGGAGGCCAGTCTTCTGTGATGCAAATTGAATTTGTAAATTCCAGGCTTATAGAGCCTGGAGGTGGCCCACACCTTTAATCCAAGAGGATGCCTATGAGTTCAGGGCCAGAACAGCCCTAGTCTACCTGGCCGGCTCTGACTGTGGGCAAGCCCTGCCTTGAAAACACCAAAGGCAAAATATGAAGCTTTTCAGTTTGTAGCTGTTTGTAAATACTCTGGTTAATCTAGTCCATTGTTTATTCTGTGCCCCTCTCCTGCTCTGGAAACACCAGAAAGAGCAGATGGCTGGTGGGGGAAGGGCTGGCTTTACTGTATTCTGTGTTTCACTGGGAAGCATAAAGCCTCAGGCACTCTTGCTCTGAGGCAGTGCTTCATCTTTCATTGTGTTTTGAAGGTGCAGCTTTGATTCCAATACTCAGGACACAGATGGTGGACCTCTGTGAAGACTCAGGCCCAACCTTAATTGTGGAAATGACCTTTTCTTATTGAGTATAAGACAATAATGTAACTTTCTTCCCACAGATTGATCTCACAACCTTTTTTCTTTTGTGCATATGTTTGTGTATGCTTGTATGTATGTGTGTATGGATGTATGAGTATTTTGTCTTAACCCCTATAACTTTCAAAACTCCTGTGTTTTTTAAAAGGTCAATTATAAATCACTTTACAGATTCAACCTATACAAAACTTGGTTTATACTTTTTAGTGTTAACAATCTTTAATTTGGTTTATGTAAATGTTAATATGCATTTGTACAATTCTAAAAAGCCTCTGAGCTGGAACCGGCCCCTCCAACTTTGATGCAGCTCTATTAATTAGTTAAATATCTATGGTTATTTGTGTAATTTACTTGTCTTGGTTAAAAAAATTACTGATTGTTGGGGCTGGAGTGATGGCCTAGCGGTTAAGAGCGCCGACCGCTCTTGCAGAGGACCCGGGTTCGATCCCCAGCACCCACATGGCGGCCGAGAGCCGTCTGAAACTCCAATTCCAGGAGAACTCCAGTTCCAGGGGAGTCCGACGCCCTCTTCTGACCTCCGCGGCATTGCACGTCACGGGTGCACAGACTTGCATGCAGACAATACATTCATACACATATGGAAATAAATAAAAAATTAAAAAAAAAATTACTGATTGTACAAGTGTTATTACAGTTAACTACTTTATGGGTGTATGGTACCACCATCAACTACACTCCCTCAATGCCTGAGACAAAAACTAACATTTGTTTTAAGCAATAATCTTATTTTATTTTAGATATAATTTAAAGTATGATTAAATGTGTATTGTAAAACATTTAAAAACTAAGTAAAACATCTTTAAAACAGGGTTTGTGCCAGGCCTGGAAAAAACACCTCCAAAGGCTGAAAGGAAAATGATGTTATAAACCCACTTATAAGATATAGTGTATGTTTGAAATAAGTATTATACATTTATATGAGGTATTTCAGTAGAGATTTATACAGAAATACAAATAAATCATATAAGTATCACAGCTGGGTAGATTTAATGAAAATTTACAGCTTGATTCCTGCCTATAGGTATGTGTAATACAACTGCCTTTTTGAGATTCATGGGTCAAAAAATAGAAACATAAAATAAAAAAAGGGAGGGGGGAAACAGATATATATATTAAAACTTTTGTCAAATTTTCCATTTAAATCTTAAAACTAACTATGGGAAAAGATTTGCATGTTCCCATAGGTCAAAAGTTCATCAACTTAATGGCTGAGAAAGAAAAGATACAGTTTTGCATTGTGAAGGATGTACCAAGAAACACCAGCAGAGAATCTGGCCCATCTGAACATTAAGGGAGGAAAGCCTCAGAATCCCTGAGCTACAGGCATCAAACATTTTGTGGATCCTATTTGTAACAATGTTATAATGTGTCCTAATGAATACCTTCCAGGTGCCAACAGTTTAATTTGAGAGACTTTCTTATCTCCTTATCATAGAACAAAGTAAAAACATAATGGTAATGAAGTCATCCCCAATGAAATTAGAGCCAATGTTATAGTGGCAATTTCTTATAAAACAGGTAATAAACTGTTTTCTTTAATTGATATACTTATATATATAATATAAGTATTTCTATTATATATATATATACTGTGAAAAGATATTCTCCATTCAAGGGCAAATAGTAAAGTCTTTATAAGCTGTGTAATTAAGCAAAAATTTTAATAAGGAGAGCTCTGACATCAGCAATGGATTATTCTGCAAAGGAGATTTGGCTAGGGGATCCAAGCCCCCAAAAGATAAAGGCTTTTGCCTGTAAGCTAGGATACCTGCAAGAAGAGAGGTGGTAAGGCCCTGTTGTCAAAGACCTGGTGTAAGCATGGAAAAATGTTTTGAGATGTCACTTGCTAATATACAGTTGGCCTCTGAAATGCCAGAGAGCGTTACCAAAGGCCACTAAATCAATAAAGCAAATACTTGTCTCATGAGTCAAGCGAGACTCCTCCATCAGCATCAGCTACACCTCCCCTGCCTGGAAATACTATGCAACAGTGGCAGCCATGTCTGTATATCCCAAATCTAATTGGCTATTAGCTCTCTCCTTGGAGAAATAATTCATGGCTGATGCCACAAGCTTACATCCTCTAGTGGTTAGGAGATGTTATAAGCCACAGTAAGACCTTGTCCTCTTTTACAGAAAAGCTATGTAGTTCATGGATTAGCATAGCATCTAAGCATCTGTGTCTATGCCCACCATGTTACTTAACATGATAATTAGTACTGTTCAAATGCCTGCATTTCTAATTGCTTGTGCTTAGCAGGATTAAAAGTTTATTCCTGTATAAACTGCCAACCCATGAAAAGAAACAGCCTGAACTGGTCAGAGTCCAGAATGACATCTCCAGAGAAAGACTGTTTTGCCTCTTGCCCACTTGTGCCCCTTTTCTAAAGACTAGGGAACAATCTGCAGAAGAGGAGGTGTGGTAGAATGTAAGGGCTGCAATTGGGGTGAATTGTGGAACTACAGCAATATAGACTAGGATCTTATTTGATCAACATGCTTGTACATGCAAGCCCCTCCAGCTCGACAATGGAGATTTTGGGCTGTATAAGCTTGGACATAGCTGCTTGCAAATTGGTTTTACATGAAAGATGCTTGTATTCATTACTTATTATTATTACCTATTGGTTGGTTTTTGAGCACAAATTGGTTTTGGTATAAAAGAAAAAATCTTAGGTTTGCCCAGCCTCCACCTAGCACTCAAGATAGGTTTTAGCAATCATGTATTTAAAAACAGATTCCCTTATAGATGACAACCTCTCATGGGCTTGTCTGTCTCTCAAAAATTAAAAACAATGGGAGATGTAGGAAAACCCAGCTTGAATTGCGGGCTGGATTTCCAACTAGCACTGCATGGCCAAGAGTCTGGCCCCACCCCAAGGAGGAGCAATCAGCATGGCCTAGGCGCATGATGCTGGGTGGAGCAAGGTGTGCAGGGGCACAGAGTTGGGGGCTCATGATTGGTCCTGGGAACTGATGTCATTTGGTTTATAAAAGCAAGCTGTGGCAATGAGTAAATTTGAATTCTGTAGTAACCTCATCATGGGATTCCTGGCCATTATTTTTATTAATTATTGCATGCATACAGGCTAAGGTAAGCCTGCATTTCATTTGGGTGGCCAGTATGGTTGGAAAGAGATTCCTTTGTGGATCACCAACCTGGGTAGCTGGTGTTGTGAGTGAAATTCCTGTCCAGGCCTGTGGGCAGGTGGGGAGTCAAGGTCAAGAGTGGAACACATGTCTCGTGGTCCAGGCTAAGAGCCTAAGTTGGAATTATCACTTAGGCTGGGCTATGGGAAGTAGCCAGCTTGTCTCTGCTCTGAGAGGCCAGGTCCCCACTGCAACTGCGGGCAGGTGTTGTGCCCCCTCCCCCTTAGCAGGGCCGTATGGTCCCTGTTCGCCATAAAAAGAAAAACTTCCTACACTGAACACCATGTTCTCTGACAATAGCATGACTATTCTGTGCTTCAGAAATCAGGAAAGCTCCAGCTGTGCGAAGTGGTTCCTCTTCCTTTACCCTGTGGGTTGGTTCTATAGGAAGAGCATCTGGAAATCTAGGGTTAGATATGGTTGAGCTATGGACATCTTCAAAGCAGTATTTCTTCAGTGCACTGCATCATACATGCAGGTGAGGAGTTGTTTTTCATGTTAGTTCTAGGGCTTAGAAAAGGAGTGCAGAAATATTATCTACAATAATATTCACAAGTTAGAGGCAGAAGAAAGGACCGTAAGTCTGTCTAGTACTTCTTTGTGTCAAACATCCTGCTTGATAATTGCACTTTAATTCTCAAAGAAGGGAATGTGATGAGGAAACAGGCTCAAGGAGATTATGAAAAGTATCTGAGGTTGGACTACAGAATGTAGTTTTGGGAAATTCTTCAGACCTGCCTTTTTTCCCATTACCGTTAACAGCAAGATGGCTTTGTAGAAAGTTGAAAATCAAGTTATTGTAAATGACCATCACTTGGTTGAAAGATCAAGGAAACAAACTTCATGCTAATTGTGTGTAATAGTTTTCTTTGAAAAGGTGAAGGGGCAAGGACTTCTCAGTCTCACTTCTTCTGTCCTTTGCCTTTGGAGGACATTCTTAAAGAGTTTCTGGGAATGTTCAGAAGCTCTAGAGGAATATAGCTAACCTAGGTACAGCTTTACTACCTACAGTTGCTGATTGACTTGCAATTTGGAAGAATTTCTGGGATGACCGTAAACAACGGGGGCATACACATGCACAATTTATGTATCTTAGTCCAAAATCTCAGTTCTAAGACCAGGATCTAAATCTGGTACTATCTAAACAATTGAGTGTATTCTAAAGATAGTTTAGAGTACTTCTTTTTTTTTTTTCTTTCTTTTTTTTTTTTTTTTATATTGATGCTTTGTGTATTTCATACAACATTTTCCAATTCAGTTCAGGCATATATCCCCTTCCCTTCCCCCCACCCCACCCCTACCCATCCCAGATCATGCATTCTGCCGTAAGTTTTCTGCATCTTTCTCTGCTTTTTTGTTTTGTTTTTTCATTTTTTTTAACAATAAGTGATAATTTGTGAGTACAAGCATCCTTCATGTAAAACCAATTTGCAAGCAGTTGTGCCCAAACCCACACAGCTCATGGGTCCCACCATCCAGCAGGGGGGGCTTGTATGTTCAATCAAGTTGATCAAATGAGTGTCCAGTCTATATTGTTGTAGTTTCACCATTAACCCCAATCGAAGCCCTTACATTCTACCACTCCCCCTCTTCTGCAGATTGTTCCCTAGGCTTAGAAAAGGGGCACAGGTGGATGAGAAGCAAAACACTCTACTTTCTCTGGAGCTGATGTCTTGGTCTCTAGTCAGTTCTGGCTGTTTTCTTTCATGGGCTGCCAGGTTGTCCAGGCATCACCTTTCGATCCTACTGATGAAGCACATGCAATTAGATATTTAGGTATTAAACAGTATAATATATAGCCTTTTGATCCTACTAATGAAGCACACACAATTAGATATATAGGTATTTAAACAGTACTATCTGTTATGGTAGGTTTCTTTGGTATAGAGTACTTCTTTGTAAACTTCAATATGCCAGAGGTTGTTGAAACATGATTCCTGTCCTCCACCTTCCAATATCCTGTTCCAGGAAGACAGGCACAAGCACAACATCTAAGATGTGCATTTCCCACAAGCTTTCTTTTCCTGGGCCGTTTTGATTCAGGATCCACACTGGGGGTAGGCCCAAGACATTAAGTAGGACAGGGAAATTTTGAAGATTCTTTTTTTTTTTTGGTTTTTAGTCTTCTTCAGTTACAGGCAAGAGTGGGGAATTCATTCTTCATCTTTGATAAATTCCTGTCTAAATTCAATGCAAAGAATACTTTTTGAGCATCTTTGTTCCAAATAGTATCATGTACTTTGGATGAAATGTTGATGTGGATGGTCCTCCAGGCAACTGAGTTTGGACATTAAATGCTTTCTCATGCTCAGGGGTGCCTGCCTGCCCCAGATTATAAACTTCACTGTTATCTTTCTGAGGGAAAGGGAGGAGCCAGGGACAGCTACCCCTCCCAAACAGCCAGTCAGCCTTGATTGCCCAAGGGCAGGGGCCAAGGGTATATAAAAGAAAACCCCATGAGGTGTTCTAGTCTAGTTTAATTCCCACGACAAACCCATGGTATGATACTGTTATGTACTGTCCACTTTCCTATAGATGGACACCAACAAAGAATATCTAGAAAGATTGGGTTGTCAAAGGACCATCATGAATTTCTTTGATCTGACTTTTATGAGAGTCTAAGCTCTAAGCCAGCACTCTATTTTGTATCCCCACAAGAACAGGATAGAGAGGGCACTCTCCATGTGCAAATTCACATGAAGGATAGCTAAGAAGTTAGATGGTTTGTATGTACAAACATCTAAGAGCTCTTGATCTTCAACCACAGATGTAGTAGAGACTACATATGAAAGAGGGAATAGGGGATTAAATTAATGGTGTAGTATAGGATATTTCTAGGCTTATGGAGAGAACATTTTCCTGGGAAAACAAAACAGCTTGTTTCTTTACAACAAAATTGCCAAACGTGTATATACAAACCCATCTTAAGTCTTTATGGAGATATGTGACCTTAGCCTTTCAAGGAATTTATTAACCAACTTGGAAAAGTATACTTCAGAAAAGTAATCAATTAGCATACGGCTATCCAGAATGTTTTAACTATAATCACTGATTTTAAAAGATCATTGGTAATTATGACTCAGATATTTATACTCAACATGATTGGGGGTGGTGTTGATCACCAATCAGAGGACAGATGTTTACAAATGTCTCATCCTGCTTGTGACTTAAGGGTGCCTTCTAATGGTTAAGCAGTTTAGTCAAGAAAAGGAATAAAAATACAAGGTAGAAATGAGTTGCTATTCAATCAATCATGGAAAGTTTTAGCTACAGTGAGTTAAAACTTTATTAAAAAGTTATATTTAGGGCTGGAGAGATGGCCTAGCAGTTAAGAGCGCCAACTGCTCTTGCATAGGACCCGAGTTTGATCCCCAGCACCCACATGGCAGCTGAGAACCATCTTTAACTCTAGTTCCAGGGGAACTCCAAAGCCCTCTTCTGACCTCTGTGGCATTGCACAACATGGGTGCACAAACCTACAGACAGTACATTCATACACATACAATAATAAATTTAAAAAGTTATATTTAAAATAAATATATGTAACAGAAATTTGTGGGCACGTGTAATTTTTCATAGGCTGTTTTTAAACTGCACATTTTTTTTTCTCAGAAAACTTTATTGAAGGGCCAATAACATCTGTTTCCTGTTCACAGTCAAAGGCTGAATCTAGACGTTATGACAGGACACATAAGCCAATTCATCACTTGAGTGGCAAACACATCTTATAGTACCTATGTATTTCAATAGATGCACATATACCCTCACAAGGGTGAAGACTTCCATAGACCTCTTACGTACATTTCCAGGCAATAGAGGAACAGGTAAAGCTGCCAACATGGCTTTCATACAACTCAGAGTTAGTTGACCATTGACCATGACAAGGTGACTCATTTCACAAACACTGAAGATCAAAATACATAGATAAGGACTCTTCAGTTCTCTGGATTTTGACCGAAGCACAGTTTCATGTAGTTACCCCTCAAGGAAGATCCAAAACAATCCCACTGTTCTCCGCAATGTTGTCTCTGTCTGTTTCTGGTCTATGTTCATCTCTACTTAGCTACCCATATTTCAGTCTTCTTATCTCAATCGTCATCTGAGAACGCTTAAGTTTTTCTTATAAGTCCCTCCACTGATTGGATGAAGTTCACAGGTTATAGGTGGTAGTCTATATAAGTGATTTCAAATTCAATAATGTCACTAAAAGACTTCTACCTCAACAGCTACTCTCATGTTTCAACAAACACCTGGTCACCATAATGCAGTCAAACTGACACACAGAATTCAGCAATCACAATACCTGTTCAAAAGCTTACCCTCCTAAACTCGGTGGTCACTTACACTATGACCTGCATCATTGAAGTCCTAATTCCTAGGACCTCAGAATGTGAGACAGTTTTTAAAGATGTAAGTAAAAAGAAAATCGCTGATGTAGGCTCTAATCTGATATTGTCTATTTTTCTTATAAGAAGAAGAAATATGGAAACACACACACACACACACACACACACACACACAGGACTACGTAAAGACACAGGGAGCAGATGGCCATCTTAAGCTAAGGAGAGAGGCCCTCAGAGAAAAATCACTGCTGACATCTTGACCATGGACTTTGAGCATTCAGAATTTTTTTTTTTCTCAACATTTTTTTTTATTGAGCATTCAGAATTTTGAGGAAACTGACTTCTCTTTGCGGCACCCTGTCTCTGCGGTGCAGTTTTGTCTGGTTTTGGACAATTATAAATGGACTTTCTTGAATATTAAGCTACTTTTGAGATACATTTTCATTTCGCCTGGAATAAAATTGCTGCATCATAGAGCATATGTTTTCATTTGTAACCTGCTATACTTTTCCAAAATATTACCACAGTCTGTTATTTTCCACAGTTTTCTTCTATGACTTCAGATAGCTATGTTCAGTAGTTATTCAAAAACTATGAATGAAAAATTACAAAAATAAACAATTTATAAGGTTTAAATTTCAAGACCTTCTGAGTAGCATGACGAAAGCTTGGGTCATTCTGCTCTGTCCCGCCTGGAATGTGAGTCACTCCACGTCCAGCACATTCTGCACACACTAACCATCTGTGAGTCACTTGGTAGCTGTCTTCATTCAGATAACCATGGTACTGCAGTACTTACGTTTAAACTCTTGGATTTCCTTGGTAATGGTCTCAAAGCAGAAGAGAGGTGATGTAAAAAATGTGTGCTATAGAGAAGCCGTAAAGTGCATCCTTTAAATAAAAAATTCTCAGTACAGAAAAACTTAATCATAGACATTCAAATGCTACACATAACAATGTGATGTTTTGAGAGAGGGCTGCACTTACATATGCTATTATAGTATGTTATTGTAATTGTTCTATTTTATTATCAGTTGTTAAAATTTATTGTTCCTAATGTGTAAAACTATGCTTTTGTACAGGTTTGTATGTATAAGAGAAAAAGTGCCCCATACTACATACATAGGATTCAGTACTATCTATGGTGGGTCTTGGAACGTATCCTATGGGGAGAGGGGATGCCGTATGTTGTCTCTCAACCCTTAAAGCAGCCTGGAAGTGGCAGGCGACCTCCACCCTCACCAACATCTGATACTACCAGTTCTAGCAGAGGTACAGTGTAGCTCACTGTGCTTTCAATTTTCATTGACCTGAAGAATTGTGATAGTAACCACATTGTCACATGCTCACTTTTATTGAGTTATGCCTTTATGGCATAGCTGGTCAACTTTTGTGCTTTAAAGTATGTATTTGTAAGAGCTCATTTCAATATTAAACTGTATTGATCACTTTAATTTGGTATAAATCTCCAATTTTGTCTTTGTGTTTAGAATCAGACTAGTTCACATTATTTGTACTTCATATAAATATTGCAATCTCTTTCATAATTTCTTTTATACAGCATAGAGAATTTAATTTCAATTGGGTTTAATCTCCTAGTCATTTGGAGGAGAAGGGACGCATTAAAAATAAATATTTAAAGTGATATGCATGATATAGCTAGTGGGTTTTTTTCTTAGTCATATATTATAAATATATTTTGTATTTTTGGTTATATTTATTCTTATATATTTGATTTTTTCATGGTATTATAAATGGCATTATTAATTTTCCAATTATTTGTTTCTTGTATATCTTAATTTCCTATGACTCAGTAGATATTGGTAATTTATATTTTCTTTTTTCATGCTGAGTCTTGAGAAAGGTTAATCAATTTTTTTTTATTTTCTGTATATGTGTGATGTGTGTAAATGACTGTGTATATGATGTGTGTGCTTATAATTCTGTGATGTTTGTGTATGATGCATATATTCCTGTGTATGAATATGGGTGTGCATATGTCATAGCAGGCATGTAGAGGTGAGAGGACAATCTCTGGTGTTGGTCCTTGTTTTATACCTTGTTTGAGACAGGGTGTCCTCCTCCCCCTCTTCTTCTTCCTCCTCCTCTTCCTTCTCCTCTTCTTCTCCTTCTTCTCTTCCTCCTCCTCTTCCTTCTCCTTCTCCTTCTCTTCCTCCTCCTCTTCCTTCTTCTCCTTCTCTTTCTCCTTCTCCTCCTTCTCTTTCTCCTTCTCCTTCTCCTCCTCCTCCTCCTCCTCCTCCTCCTCCTTCTTCTTCCTCTTTTTCTTCTCCTCCTCCTCCTTCTTCTTCTTCCTCTCCTCCTCCTCCTCCTCTTTCTTCTTCTTCTTCTTCTTCTTCTTCTTCTTCTTCTTCTTCTTCTTCTTCCCCTTCCCTGTGTATTCTCTGTGTCTACAATATGTGTGTGGGCTAACATGTAATCACTTGGAGATAATGATTTTATCAAAGTATCCCTGTGGTCAAATATCAAACTAATTTAATTGCTTTGACAGATTTTCATTCAGATAAATTACTAACAGGCAATTAAAAATGATTGCAATGATTGTGTTGTTAAATAAAATATATCTGTTTGAAAATGGTAAAAGCAGAAATTTCACCATCTATTTGACATGTTTATACTAATACTTGTTCCTTAAGACTATGTTAAAGCTTATGCCACATGGTATGATTATGCTCCTGCAAGAGCCATAGATTATCTATCAAACACCTCAGTACAGGCAAGGGAAAACTCCCTTTCTATTGCTGGTTATGGGAGCTGTCTAGACACCCTCAAAAGAATGTAGGCCATTACTGTATTAGTCACTTTTCTGTTGCTGTGATAAAACACCATGACCAAAGGAACTTATAAAAGGAAGAGTTTATTTGAGCTTACGATTGACAGTTCCAGGGAATTAGAGTCCATTGTGGCGGGAGGCATGGCAGCTGGAGATGGAGCAGTGAGCCAAGGGTCACATCTCGCAATGAGCACAGGAAGCCAAGAGAGAACGACTGGAGACCACAAGGCTTGTTAAACTCACTAAGCCTGCCCCCACTGACATACTTCCTCCTGCATGGCCACACCTTCTAAGACCTCCAAAAACAGTGCCACCAACTGGAGACAAAATGTCTGAATACTTAAAGCCTATGGGGGACACTCATTCAAACACCATAATTACCATTATTCTTCATTTCTTCCCAGAACTTGAAGGTAAGACCCTACTGCTGAAGAGCCAATATACTTCTCTCTCATAGTGCCAGAAGTTGCTGTGCAAGCTACCAAGAGAGAAAAGCACTCAACAGTCCTACCCAACTGTAATGCTTAAGAACCACACCCTAGAGGAGAAACACTTACTACCATTTCCCTCAATCAATGTAGTTTCTTACTATATTCTAAATATTTCCCCTATACCCATTTATAAGAGTTGTTCTCACCCCTCATCAAAGGAATTTTTTCCTTAGCAGAGGTAGGCTACTACAGGGATCCCCAACTGGTCAAGATTCAGAGAACAAGTGACCATGGTGTGCCTAACCCCAGTTAAGTACATTTATAACTCGACCACTATATCTAAGGCTCAGGGAACATCATAGAAGAGGGAGTAGAAGATTGTAAGAACCAGGAAACCTGCTGAGAGATAGTGTCTTCCAGACATGACAGGGACTTAAGTAAGAACTACATAACGACCACACCAGTTGACATACTAATGGGGATGAAGGAAATTTCACATGTCCCCACCCAGATGAAGAGCTACAGGTAATCAATGGCTTCTGAAGAACAGAGAATCAGTTTTATCTAGGGATGAGCTCTCATAGGTTATGCAGTCCTGGGTGGTCAGCAATGAGCACATGTATATAAGAGCAGCACTCAATGGACTTGTAAGTGATATATATATATATATATATATATATATATATATATATATATCATGAATCTGAGAGGAAGTAGAGGAAGTAGGGGAAATGGAGGAGATGGAGGGGACAGGGGAAACATGGGAATTGATGTAAATACAGTGTAGATCCTGTATGAAGTTCTCAAAAGAATTTAAAAATGTCTTTAAAATTTTTTCTGACATGAAAGTGGATCAAAGTAGGAGGGTGGATTAGTTTTTTAAAGGAACAGAAATGATAGAATATACATTCATATATTACAAAGGATTTATTGTATTATATGATTTGAGTAGTCCAACAATGGCTGTCTCAAACCAAAGAGGCAAAGAAGCAGATAGTTCATGAGGCTGGATGTCAGCTGTCTAAATCTTGTAAGCCTAGAGGATTCCTGGAGAGCTGCTGGTCTTCAGTGTATGTTGGAAACCTGAAGAAGTTGGTTCTAATATCAGTGAACTGACTAATATCTAATATCAGAAATGCCAAACAATAGGACAGATCAGCTCACCAGTGAGAATGAAGGCAACCAGGTAAAAGGTAAGTTTCCTTCTTGTTCTTTTGCGTGGGCTGCCACTGGGTGCTGTCCACATTTAGGCTGGGGCTTTCAGCTTCTAATAGTCTGATCAAGAAAATCTCTCATAAAAGTGGCTTGAATTTTCGTTGATCCCAGATCCAACAGGTTGACAACCAAGGTTAGCCAGCAGAGGGGGCTAGTTGGGAAGAGCTGGGGTATCAGCCAGAGTGGGAGGGGGGCAAGAGAGGACAAAGGGGTTTAAATGGGAAAGAGATATTTTATACATGTATGGAAATGGATATTGAAATCATTACTATATATGTCTGAGATGTTAAGAAAACCTTTAAAAAAGACCATGTAGACTCTTTCGATCACAGCATTTGGAAAGCAAGAGTTTTTAGTTTGCTTCTCTGTTGCCATTTAAACACCAGATCAATGCATGGCAGGTAGGAAAGGGTTTCTTTCACCTTACAGCTTACAGTACATTATGGAGAGAAGCCAGGGGAAACTCAGGGAAAGAGCCCGGAGATAGGAGATGGCACAGGCTATGGAGGAAGGCTGCTTGCTGGTTTGCTCCTCTGACCTGTGCTCAGCCTGGTTTCTTATACAACCCAGGGCCAACTGCTCAGAGATGGCACCAGGCACAGTGGGCTGGGCCCCCAGCCCCTCCCACATCATTCAATGACCAAGAAAATGCCCACAGGCCAATTGGGGAAAAAAGTCCCCTAACTGAGGTTCCCTCATCCCAGGTGTGTCATGTGACAACTGAAGCCAACTATGACAAGGAGGCAGGGAATCTACTGCAGATTCAGTGCCAGCTTGGAAAAGCTAAAAAAGAAATGTATTAAATGTAATTCATATTTATTGTTAAGGACCAATATGGTGATTAATTATCTTCAAATCATTAGTTTAATTCATCTTTGAAGAATTACTTATTTTATTTTTAAATTTTATTTATTTTGTATGTGTATACAAAGCTAAGTGAACAGTCCTAGCCCTGTGTGACTCCTTGATTGGGATTGATTCTGTAACTGATATTCTATTTCTTAAAGAATTAGTTAATTTCACAGCTGGGAATGGTGGTGCATGCCTTTAATCTCAGCACTTGGGAAGTAGAGGCAGGCAAATCTCTGTGAGTTCAAGGCCAGCCTGGTCTACATAGTGATTTCTATCTAGGCCAGCTGGGGCTACAGGGAGACCCTGTCTCAAAAAAAAATAAAAAACAAAAATTAGTTAATATAGTTTTATGGTATTTAGATCCCTCCCCTATCCACACTGTGTGAAAATCACATTTAAATAAAATAAAAGCATAATAAATGAAATAAAATTAAATATAAAAATTAGCTGACTAACTCTCATTTATTTATATTTATTTATCTTTTGTGTGTGAGCATATTTTATATGCATGTGTTCATGGAGGTGCTTGTGTATGTACTTGAGTGCTTTTGTACACACATATGTATATAGTTGTAGAGTCAGAGGTTGACATTGGGAGTCTTTGTCAATTGCACATCACCTTATTTTTTGAGACAGGTAGATCTCCATGTCAAGAGATGAAATTTATTTCAAGTTCTTTGAGAAAGAGAAAGATGAGAAAGAGAGAGAGAGAGAGAGAGAGAGAGAGAAAGTGGATTTAGTTTGTGTCTCTGTGTCCACAAGTAAAAACTGTAATGGCTTCTTGTGTACCTTTCCTCTATTTCAAATTATTATTACATCTATGTTCAAGGTCCTTAACTGAAAGCATGTTTTACATGTCATTCATGCCTGGGAAGGAAGCACTCAGGAGACGGCACTGGAGGATCATGTGTAGGAGGGCAGCCTGGGCTACATAGTGAATGCGTGCATACAAAAGTATGTTACTTATTGAAATTTGAAAATGAGAGAGACTTTCAAACCTGGTCCTACATTTGCAGGACCTGGGCTTGTCCTTAGACAACTGCACTAGGCAAATGCTACATTCTGCAACATTCTAGACTCATAGAGTAGGGTGGCATTTAAGACAGAAGACAAACAAGTGGAATCTTAAAAATGGAATGTGAACTTGTATTCACAGTATTTTTTAATTTATGTGGCAGATTTACCATTAATATATTAACTTATTTTCACAATCATCTTTTATTTTTTGAGAGAAATCTTTCTATGTAGCCTTAGGTGTCCTGGAACTCGGTAGGCAGAACAGATTCAGGCCAACACGGCCGGCATATTTTCACAGTAATCTTATGGGTATTTCTTCATTCTCCAAAATTGAAAATGAGGCATGGGGAAGACAAATGTCTGGTCCAAGGATCTAAGTTCACACTAAACACAGGTCTTCTATCTCTAATTCCATATCATAGTGGCATTGCCCTTTGTATTGCTCAGCACAATATGGAATTCTTATGCTTTGTGCCATTTTCCTTCATAGGTTTGGGACTTATTATTTGGAGGTTGACAATGCAATTAACATTAAGTAGTCTGTGAAAATTTCTGTTCCTGAAATTTGTATCATTTGTATTTCTTACTATCTTCCAATTTTCTAAGACTACAAAATATTTTTTGTCTGAAACCAAGCCTTAAAAGGTATCATAGCAGCAACCCTTGCTATTGTTAACAATGTGCATGAAGGCAGTGGCTGGGAGCTTTAGTTAGAAGTTGTTTATTTATTTTTTCAATATAGACCATGTCTGAGTATAATATTAGATTAAGTGGGTTATCTATAGCAGGTCAGAGCCAAATTATGGAACAAATCACATTCACTCATTAGTGACTTAACAGCCAGACTCTAATTAAAACCACACAGATATTTAGCGATGATATTTTCTTCAGAGAAAAATTCATCCATATTTAGTTAAGAGTCCCAGGGGCATTGCCAGGAGCTGGCATGCTCTCGTGTGTTGTTAGCAACCAGAAACCATGCCCAGCACTGCTCAGAATAGGAGCCTCCTGGATTTCCTCATCCTGAGAGGTGGATTGATGCTGAGATTAACGAGCCTGAAGACACGTGTTTGCCACCAGGGAATATATTCTGTACTAAATACGGAAGGGAGAGTTTTGAGTTTCCAGGGCAAAGCAATTATAAATCCAAAAATTACTTAGAATAACATGATATTCTGTATATCTTAGTTTTATGAGTATTTCAATGAAATACTTTTATGAGTATTCAAATATGACATATTTTTCAGAAAATAATGCTTTTTATTTAGTTGGGTGCACTTAGTAACTATATTTTCCCCTCAATCTTAAATTCTAAAAACAAATTCTTTAAGGATTTAAAATTTTTTTTTTTTTTTAAGAGAAAATGACTTTTTTTTAACCTTTTTTTTTTATTGATGCTTTGTGCATTTCATACATCATTTTCCAATTCAGTTCTGGCATATCTCCCCTTCCCTTCCCCCCCACCCCCACCCCAACCGAGATCATGCATTCTGCCATGACTGTCCTGCATATCTCTCTCAGTTTTTTTTTTCCCATTTTTTAGCTATAAGTGATAATCCATGAGTACAAGCATCCTTCATGTAAAACCAATTTGCAGGCTGTTGTGCCCAAACCCCCACAGCCCCACCTTCCAGCGGGGAGTGAGGGGTTGTGTGTTCAATCAGGTACAGTTATGTAAGGAAATAGAGAAAATATCTGGTATTAAATGGTCATCAGAAGGTAAGCGATAGGAACCCTAAGTTATTTTTTGGATGAGTTTTTTAAAACAATGAGGTTTTGATTCCAGCTCCTAGGAGGCAGAGGCAGGTGGATCTTTATAAGTTCAAAGGCAATCTAGTTTACAGACTGAGTTCCAGGCTAGCCAGCAAAGCAGTAGGGCAATTGATGACTGAATGGATTACTGTTTACTAGGTCCTTGGTTGGGAGTCTGATAAATTTTGTGGGACATAAAATCCAAACCTGGAGATATATAGGTTCGTGGTTGTTGCTCTGGACGAGGGGGAGTTGAATAGGATGCCTGCAATAAGACAGTTGAAGGTAAAAAGGGAGCTGAAGGTAATTTTTTTTTTTTGTCTTTTTGAGATAGGGTCTCCCTATAGCCCCAGCTGACCTGGAATTCACTCTCTAGACCAGGCTGGCCTTGAACTCACAGAGATCCGCCTGCCTCTGCCTCTGCCTCCAGAGTGGTAGGATTAAAGGCTTGCACCACCACTCCCAGCTTAAAGGCGGTTCTTAGCTGCCACGTGGGTGCTCTGCTAGAGCATTCAGTTTGCTGAGCCATCTCTCCAGCTGGGAAGGTAATTCTTCTTGACAAAGCACTAGGTATATGCATTTGCATGCAAGGGCTGCCACACAAAGGATACCACTCAGGATCCTTTGTGGTGGTTTAAACAGTACAGATGTATTTTGCATACTTCTAGAGGGTGGATGCCAGACATGGAAACTTTGCTCATTTGGCTTCTTCTCAAGCCTCTCTTTAGTTTTCAGGTGGTGGTCTTTCCCTTGTGGACCCACGTCTTCCCTCTGTGAATGTCTGGGCTCTAATTTCTCATGACATCCCTGAATTAGAGCCCACTCCGAGGACCTCAGTTTGATGCATCTTTGAAGTTTCCATTTCCAAATGCAGTCCCATTCTGACACAGTGAGAGTTAGAATTTCAGTAGGTGAAATTTGAAAGGACATACTCAGCTCATCATGGTTTATTGAAGAAAAAAATGATAGCAATTAAAACAAAAAGTGGAAATAAAATGAAGCCAGGATTGGGGATAATATAGTTTTTGTGGGAAAGGTTTGCTGTGTGAGTCAATCAGTAGGAAATGGAACTCTTGTGAAGTATAGAAAAAGAGCAAGAGAGAGCTGTGTAACCAGAGTCTAGAAGTGAAGCACAGCAACAACCTGCTAAGGGAAGGGGAGCACAGTGCCTACCTGTGGCCACTGTAGGGAACTGACCCCTTGGTGCAGAGGTTAGTTGGTTACTTTTGTAAACCGACCTGAGAGGTACTTCCAACGCAGGTCCTTAGCCTGGGAAAATGGAACGTTTCCCCTGGCTGTGCTTTCTCACCCGCCAAAAGACTTCTGGTCTCTAGACAGGAATTTTAGGCTGATGGCTGATGGCCTATCTTCAGCCTTCACCCACTCACAATTCACTCCACAGCTGGCGACATTACGATCTCCATCCAGCCCCACACCAGATTACCAGGTTGGTGGTCTGATGGACCACCGGCCAACCCACTGGCCATGACACTCGAAATCCAGGCCTACTTGGGCCTGTATGCACACAGAGATAATGGCCAGGAATTCCGTGTAATGATGGTAATAGAGAATTCGCTTTATTGCCTGCTGCAACTCACTTTTATAAGCAAAATGACGTCAGCTCCCAGAGCCAATCACAGACCCCCAGGTACATGCCACAGTGTACTGCTGCTCCACCTAGCATCATGTGCCTAGGCCACCTTGCTTGCTCCTTCTTAGGGTGGGGTCAGAGACATCCAATGACTCCCACATGGTGCCCTGAGGAGTGCTAGCTGAGAACTAACCCCTAATTCAAACTGGAGTTTCCCACAAAGCTCTGGGCTCACAATATGGATAAGAGCCTCCTTTGGTTAGAGAGTGCATGGAAGTGAAACGTGAGGGAGGAAGGTGGCATCAATCAGCCCATTGTGACACCCAAGGACGTGCTTTCCTCTGAAGAAGACTCCTGTTTAGTATGCTTAAAGTAAATCCAGTCATCTGAACTGATGGGAAAAAACTGATCCGATCCTTCAAAACTGCCAATGTCCCTACAGCAAAAAAAATTGGGAAAGTGTTCCAGATTAACAGAAATGAAAGAGCTGAGACAACTAGCTGCAATGTGTAATAATTGATTTCATTATGCAGCTTTTTAAAAGAGAAATGGAAGACATTATTTACATAATGGACTCAATTATAAAAAAATACATAAATAGCATTGTGTTAATGCAAATTTCTAGAATGAGATTTGTTTTTATCACTGTTATATCAGAAAATACCCTAGAAATATTCAAGGAAAAAGTGTTCTGATACCTACAAGTAATTCCAAAACCACCCAGTACAATGCCCCACCCTACACATGAACTAAGAACAAATAAACAAATATATCAAGAAGTTAACATGCCTTATCCAGACTAGACGTACAAAGAAATTCCTTATATTTTTGCTATTATTTCTACAGTTTTTGATTTTCAAAAAGGAAATGTAGGAAAGAAATTTTCTGTTAACATGTGGATGCTTATAGTTCTTTTTCTTTTATAACTTCTTTTACTTATTTGATATTCACTGAATATCTGTTGGCAAGAAGCCTAATGGCTGTTTTACTCTGCATTTGTGGGGCTACTTCTGTGGAAGTATCTGTTTTATGATTATTGTTAACCAAAACGGTAATGTAATATGAGCTCGTTTTAACTTTGAAAATGACTATGGAGTTTTAACGACAATTTGACAGATTTTTTTCCCCCTCAAGTGATAGCTTTGTATCTATCTAGGTTCCCTAAGTCTTCTAAAAGGGCCTCAATACTTCTATGACAAAATATTTTCATCTAATATTGCTTTTAGGTGTTCATGAAGTAGGTATAGTTTGTTGTGAAATAAAACTCGATATTTATTAAGTACCTGTGATTCTCCTGTAACTCAGCTAGGCATAGACACTGCTCTCAATGGAACTTACGGAGTTAAGAGCACATGTCAAGCAGGAATTTCAAGCAATTACAGGATGATGATAGTCATTTGACACAGGAATGATGAGAAAGTGACAGGACTTTCTGATAACTCTGACTTGGAGAAAGAAACTTCTCTGGAGTGAAATTCCTAGGAATTCCACCTCTAAGAACTTTCAGCAGTGAAGAATTCTCATTTGAAGTTGTGATTTCTCCTTTACACCTTCTGTTAGGAGAGCTTCGGTCACACCACTTCCTTTACAATCTCTTTGCTGGTATCTGGAAGGAAGGAGTATTGTTTATTTTATTTTATTTATTTTTTATGTGTACGAATGTACTGTCTGCATGTAGGTTTGTGCACCCGTGTCGTGCAATGCCGCGGAGGTCAGAAGAGGGCATCGGATTCCCCTCGAACTGGAGTCAAAGACGGTTCTCAGCCGCCATGTGGGTGCTGGGGATCGAACCCAGGTCCTCTGCAAGAGCAGTCGGCACTCTTAACTGCTGAGCCATCTCTCCAGCCCAGGAAGGAGTATTTTTTAAGTTAATTTTTATTGAGTGCATTTCATAGAACATTTCTTAATCAAATTTAGACTCATTCCCCCATCCATGCCCACTCCTTACATCCCGCCAGAGCTCATGGATTCTGTCATACATGTTAAGTCCTGTCTTGCATTTTTTTCTCAGTCTTTTATAACCTTTTCGATGCACAAGTTTACTGTTTTGGTCAGTTCTTTGAATAGGTTTTTCTCTCTCTTTTTTCATTCCCTTTAATTTTATATTATTCCAAAATATGCATATATATATATATATATTCCACACATAAATCAAAATGACAAATTCTGAAAATAAACTATAGGTTAATTCCTAAACGCGTTTAGAGATTCACATTTTAACAGTAAAGTTGCATGCAGGTAAAAAGATGTGTAATTTTTAAAAGGGCTTTTTGTTTATAAAAATGATTAATACTTGCCCAGAGAGCAGGCAGTTGTTTTTCTTAGAGGAGTCTGTGGACGTGTGCTGACTCCCTCCCTCCCTCATACTCTGTGCCCACTGGGATCTTGAGCATGTACCTCCAAGAAGATGGTCAGGTCAGTGCCAGGCTGTAGTCATAGGACAAAACGACGTAAAAGGTTGCTCAATCTTAAGAACTTGGCTTAGGGAAATAGAACACTACCAAATAAGCCTGCTGTTTTGTCTGAGAGTTATCAGAGTTTATTTCATGTGTTTGTCTCCATGGAGAAGTTAGCATTAATGGATAATTCACCTCATGCTCAATATGACTCTAATAATACAGCCACAAAAGATGGAAATTTGCCATTGATGAAAATTCCCATCATAATTTAATTTAAAAGTGTAATAAAGAGAATCAGAAAGTGAGCAGATTAGAGTTTTTTTCCTTAAAACCTTCAGAACTCCAATGATTCCTAAAATAGAACACAGTGAAATATATAATAAATGGTACTTCCAGTTATGAGGAGAGAGTCTGAAGAATGTTGGAATATTGGAACATTATACACTCAAAAAGGGAATATAACCGGAAGCTTAGGAAAGGCAAAGTCTGAGAAGAACTGTTTTAATATATACAATAATTGAAAATACTAACAAAGCATTGGGCTGGAGAGATGGCCTAGCAGTTGGGAGCACCAACTGCTCTTGCGGAAGGACTCAGGTTCGATCCCCAGCACCCACATGGCAGCTGAGAACTCCAGTTCTAGGGGAATCCGACACCCTCCATGGCATAAAAAACTACCAAAGTATTTGCTTGAATAATAAAATGCTGGCCAGTTTGGATTGAATAATTCATATTCATTATTTCCAACTTGTGTTCCATAATCATCTGTATCTATTATGTAAATGATTCACCCATTCTACCAACAACATACAAAATGGGATCACATTAAGATTGTGCTGTCATAGACACACTAATATAGACAAGCAGACATTGTGGTAAATACCTGTCTTTAGGGATTAAGTAGGCCACTTCATAATTATAAGAGGACTTGCCAAGTAGTGCTATCAAGTCTAATTGGCTACTTACAGTAACATATGACATAAATACAATATAAAATTTGGGAAAACCAGGGGAAGAAATACTCAATAAACAGTAATGGGGGATTTTAAGCAACCTCTTCTAATAGCTATAAATTCTTTGTGACTGAAATGTATACATCCATAAGCACATGTAAATTACAAAAAAGTTTTGGGTTGGATTAGACAATGGGTTTTTATTATAATAAAAATGATAAAATATGACATAATCAAAACCATATCAATGAAGCTAAACTGGAAACACCTTATATACTTCCAGATAAAGAAATGTGTTTACATAGAAACTATTAGAGATCTGAAGATGAAGCCCAGTTGGCAGACTGCTTGCCTACTATGCATGAAGCCTTGAGCTGGAGTCCCAGCACTAATGGGAATGTTGGCACAAGCCTGTAATCCCAGTGCCAGTAAGGTGGAGGTGGGAAGGTCAGGAAGGTCAAAGTCATATCCATCCACATAGTGACATTGAGTTCAGTCTGCGCTACATGAGACAAAGAAAAAGAAAAGTATATTACGAGAGAGAAGTCACAATGAAAATCAAAGATATCATGAAGTAAAGCCTTTTTGTTGTTGTTGTTGTTGCTGTTGTGGTTGCTTGTTTCTGGTTTTGTTTTTATGGGTCTCCCTGTATCCCCAGATGGCTTGGAATTAGCTATATAGATCAGATTGCTTCTATCTCAAAGAAATCTACTTCCCGCTGCCTTCTGAATGCTAGGATTAAAGGTATATGCCTCAATTTTAAGGTGCTGGCTATTGAGAAAAGATCAATAAATCCAAAAAGTTAAGTTCAAAAAAAGCATAAAATTGATAAGCTGAGAAACATCTTAAAGTGTTCAATGTCACTAATAATTAAGGAAATGGAAATTAAAACCACTTTAAGATGTCATCTCACTCCAATAAGACTGGCTAGGATCAAGAAAACAAATGATACCAAGTGTGGGAGAGGTTGTGGAGAAAGGGGAACACTCATTCACTGCTGGTGGGAATGTAAACTCGTACAATCACTATGGAAAGCAGTGTGGAGAACCCTTGGAAGACTTGGAATGAACTTGCCACCTGACCCAGACATACCACTCCTGGGCATGTACCAACAAAACTCATCTTACCGCAGAGATACATGCACAGCCATATTTATTGCAGCTCTCTTCACAATAGCAAAGAGCTGGAACCAACCCAAGTGTCCCTCAACTGGCAAGTGGATAGATAAAATGTGGTACATCTACACAGTGAAGTTCTATGCAGTGGTAAAGAAAGATGACATCATGAACTTTGCAGGTAAATGGATGGAGCTAGAAGATATGCTAAGTAAAGTAACACAGTCCCAGAAAAACAAACAATGAATAGTATCCTTCATCTGTGGATGCTAGCACCAATTACCTAATTGTATGGCAAACTGAGCAACGTTAATGTGATCTGAAAACAACTGTGCTCTTATATTGTGAATCCCTTAAAAAATAATAAATAAGTAAAAATTTAAAAAAAGATAAGCTGTCAGGAAAAATAATGGAACAAACAAACAAACATGAACGGAGATAATAAAAGTTAAATTTGTTAAATTTGGGGCTGGATAGATGGCTCTGCAGTTAAGAGCACTGGCTGTTCTTGCAGAGGACACCGGTTTGATTCCCAGCACCCACATGGCAGCTAACAACTGTCCAGAACTCCAATTCCAGGGGAATACAATACCCTTTTCTCTAACCTGTCTGTGGGCATTGCAGGACATAGTTGCATTTACATACATGCAGGAAAGGCACTCATACAAATAAAATATAAATAATAAAAAAAGTTTGCTAAATTTAAAGCTAGTAGAATTTCTAGACTGTTGGAAAATATTACCTGTAACACTGAGTGATTAAAAGAAAATTCACTTAAGGACCTAGTGTAAGCTGGTTGTGGTGGCACATGACTTTAAATCCTAGCACTTGGGAGGCAGAGGAAGGTGGGTCTATTGGCACCAACCTGGTCCAGGTCCCCAGTAGGGAGTTCCAGGCCAGCAGGAGCCATGGAGAGACCCTCCCTCAAAAACCAAACCAGACCAAAACAAAACAAAAAGTGAGTCTAAGGTAAAGACATGATACTTTATTTTTAAAGTATAGAATCACCCAGTGCTTACCTCTAAAATCCTCCATGAATTCTGTGAAGAAAATTGTAAGATAGTCCTCTAGAGGAATTAAATAAAATATGGACATAGGAATCTACCAGCTTCAAGACTCATTATTGAAAGGATGGCAGTCCTAAGGAAATGGAGCAACACACTATGCAATCAAAACATCAATGAATTTTTAAATTATTAAAATTTACATTTCTGTGTGTGTGTGTGTGTGTGTGTGTGTGTGTAACTGTGTATGACTTGTCGGGGATAATTTGTAAGGGTATTGTTTCTCTCTTCTACCATATAGGTCCCAAGGATCAAACTCGTGGCATGTTTGGACAAGTGTTTATATGAGCCACAAGAGGGTGTTTACAAGTGGATTTTCCTTTATTAGTTAATTAATTACAGAAATATTTTATGTGATTTTAGATATTTTAACACATGATTCTTCTAGTTTGTCTTCCGAATTGTGACCGAAACTGTGACCGAACCAAACTTGGGGGGAAGGTTTATCGGCTTAAGTGCTGGGTCCAGTTCATCAATCATGGGAGCCCAAGGAGGAGACTCAGTTGCAGGACTGGAGGCATGGGTTGAAGCAAGCATGCGGATAATGCGTTGTTCATTGGCTTGTTCCCTGGTCGGATTGCCCAGCTGTTTCTTCGGTACACAAGCGAACGCTGCGGGTGGCACTACGCATTGTGGACTGGGCCCTCCCCAACATATTGCCTGACAATCAGACAATACTCCAGAGATGTGACCACAGGCCAATACAATGGTGAGTCCAATTTCTCAATTGAGGCTTCCTCAAACCCAGGTGTGTCGACGTTTGCACGACTGAAAGCTCTCCTTAGCACAGGACCTTGTCAAAATATTACACCACAAAACAAATTTCACTTATTAAACCACCCGTCTTTCCAAGTTTCTTCATCCCAAGTATTGGATCTTAACATTAACTGCACAATGCTTGAGTACGACCTTACAAGGCCCCACAGTTGCTTAAATGTCAAGACTTAAAAGTTCACAGTCTATTAAAAGTTCTCTTAACTGTGGGCTGTGCTGTAAAAATCAACAGTACTGTCTGTAGTTTCAGAGGGAAAGAATCAGGACACCAAACAAGAACTAAGATACAGCAAAGTGCCCAGGTGCGAACCTGGGGACTCACTCCTGATTTCTGGTCAGAGCGGTTCATCAGTCCCTTCTCTGGTTCTGCTGTACGCATAGCCACCACAAGTTCATTTTGCAAGACCCGGTGACTCCCACAACTGCGTGCTGTTAGCGTGGTAGTCAAAGGTCCAGCATCTCCAAAAAGCTGGGTCGCCACTGAAACTAAGCCAGCACCTTCACCAATAGTCTCATCTGACCTCTCCTGGTGGGCAAGCCTCGCTTAACTTCTACAATGACCCTGAAGGCCTGGGGGATGTCACTTCAACCGGGTTGCCACTTACCACCAATGTTTTTCGGATGACTTCACAGTGCAAAGCCTCCGGCTGCTCAATCTTGTGACCCCTCAAATGTTCATACACCAACATATACGGATCGTATAATGTTAAGAAGTCCTGATTTGGGCTCAAGATGTGGAGGCTAGCCGCTTCTGGATCATAGGACTGTCTATGTAGTCTGACCCTGTAAGAAATTCTTCCCAGAATATGTCACCACAGTGATGCTGGTCTCTTGTTACCTTACAGCTGATTTTTAGCCCCACCTAAGCAGCAAAGCTGATCAGATCAACAACAGGTTTCACTCGGATTCTGGTACTCTTGGTTATCTTAACAGCTTCTCGAGCCCCAGCTGACCAGAACCACACAGATCTTCAAAAGTCCTTGATGGAGCGCTGCTTCCCGTTTTGAACTAGAAAACTTCCAAGCTGGCGCCAGTCTCTCTACAAAGCTGCACTTCGGCAACAACTGCTCCAAGCTCACACCAGCGAGACATTATATAAGTTAGCAGTTGCAAGAGTGATCTTTCCCAGGCCAAAGTTTCTAACACCTCCAACAATATCTTCCCCAAAGACAAGTGAAGGTCAGAGTGTTATGTCACAGCAATATCCACTCTCTGGCACGACTTTCTGTTCGAGTTTGATGATCTTGCTTGCGACAACACTCTGACCGACACAACTTGGGGAGGAAAGGGTTTATTCAGCTTACATTCCTGGGTCACAGTTCATCAAATAGGAAGCCGAGCCAGTGAACTGCGCGCAGGAACCGTGGAAGGCAGGACGCTGAAGCGCACAGGCCATGGAGAATGACTGTTTCAATTATGGAATAGCTCCCCTGGCTAATCCAGCATGACACTTCTATATAATTTTTTTTTTTTTTTTGTATTTATATTTTTTTTTTTTTTTTTGGTCTTTTTGAGACTGGGTCTCCCTGTAGTCCCAGCTGTCCTGGAACTCACTCTGTAGACAAGGCTGACCTTGAACTTACAAAGATTCACTTGCCTCTGCCTCCCAAGTGCTAGGATTAAAGGCGGTATACGGTACAGAAAAACCTGCCCAGGGTGGCACTACTCATTGTGGGCTGGGCCCTCCCACATTGCCTGACAATCAAGACAATACTCCACAGATGTGGCCACAGGCCAATCCAATGGAGCCAATTCCCCAATTGAGGCTCCCTCAACCCAGGTGTGTCAAGTTGACACTAAAGCTGTCTAGCACAAATATTATACACTTTGGTCCTTGTTATAATATTACTTAGTTATAAGTAAAAAAAAAAAAAAAACCTCTATGTGTAGGGAATGACTTCTACAAACAGACATAATCTGGACTGATGGCTTTTCATTAGCTCTAGCAGAACCATGTGCTCTTGTGTCTTGTAACCCGGGTACCTGATCTTGTTTCCTGGGAATCTCAATTTGGTACTCCTCAAGTACATTTCAAGCTGGAAGTAGGACTTGGTAATGTGTAAGAGTCTCCTGCATGGTTCTGGTGTTGAAAGCATGAAGAGGTCACAGAGCAGCTGAGGCATGACACTATGAGAGGCAGGGAAAGGCCATTGGTGGACCCCAGGACTGCAGGGGTCATGGAGAGAATCTGAGGTTTGCACCCTGAGAGGTGAGAAGAGCCCATTGGTCAAGGTTCAGCCTCAGTTTCAGTGGAGGTCCCAGCTTTTTAGAGATGCCAGGATCATGGGATGACCACCAAAGGCAGTGGCAGGTGTGGACTGGAAATGGCCTGGGCCTGTGAGATGAGCTGTGTGTGCTGTGGAGCTGCCAAACCTCTTTGGAGCCCAGAAGGTCCTGAGTGAATCCCAGATGTCCAGCCTTAAGTTACTTTGCTGGAGTTAGGTTTTGCTTAGGTATGCCTGATTCTTCTCTTTGAAATAAGACAGCACTTGCTTTGGATTTTACAGGAGCTCACAAGTCAAATAGACTTTTAAGAGACTGGGAACTTTTAAGTGTTTGAAATTTTTTAAGGTATGTGGGGCTTTGAAGGTCGTGCTGTCTCGGGTTGTAATATTAATGTTAATATATTTTGGGGAAAATAAATGGAAAGGTGTTTTAATAGTAATTTGTTTTGTGTGTCAAGTTGACAAGGGGTCAATTGTGCTGGATAGCTTTAGTGTCAGCCTGACATACCTGGGTTTAGGGAGCTACAATTGGGGAATTTTCTCCCTTGGTCTGGCCTGTGGCCATGTCTTGGGGGAGATATTTTTTTGATTGTTGAGTAATATGGCAGGGCCCAGCTCACCTTGGGTGGAGCCACCCCTGGGGAAGTTATTATGTATTTTATAAGAAAGCAGGCTGAGCATGGGCAAGAGGAACAAGCCAGTAAGCAGCATTCCTCCATGGCCTGTGCTTAATTAAACTCCTGCCTCCAGGTTTCTGCCCTTGGGCTCCTAAGTGATGAACTGTGACCCAGGAGATGTAAGACAAATAAACCCTTTCCCTCCAAAATAAATAAAGAAACAAACAAATAAATAAATGGACATAATCTGGGTGAATGACTTTTAATTAATCCCAGCAAAACCATCTGCTCTTATGTCTTGTGACCTAGGCACCTGATATTGTTTCCTGGGAACCTCAATTTGTTACTTCATCCACAAAGCTAATGAATGAATGTGGACATACTTGAGAATGAACATAGCAAAGTACTGAAAGCAAGCCCATCCATCTCCATTGCTCTCGATGGAGATGGGCAAGGACACATGACCTTGGGTGAATGAGATATTCTAGAAATTGGGATAAAAAGGCAAAATTTTCTGTTAACATTAAGGTGGAACCAAGTTTGTACTTCCTCACTTCAAGCTGGAGAAACCATTTTGAATAAAATCATTGGTCGTCCCAGGCTAGAGGACCCAGTTCCAGGGATGGTGCACGAGCTGTACAGTTCCAGGAGACATCTAGACAAGAGTTCTCTGAGTCCAGGCCACTCATAAGAAGTACATTTGATAGGTATTTGTTCATGTAATTATAATGTTGACATAGTAATGCCACCCACATATATATGTTGAATGATATATATGTTGGAAAATATAGTTTTCACAAAACTGTGAAGCCAATATTTTAACCGAAATATACGCACTTTAAAAATTGTAATTGTTTTCCTATTTCCACTGATTACTAGAACAGGAAAACATTTTTAAAAAATATGGTGTCCATGTGATTTGAGGTCTCTCAAGAATTTACTGCTTTCTCTGTACTTTTCTGCCCTCTAGTGGTTATATGGCAAAGGCCAAACAAAATAGTGTTTGAAGAACTATTATTTCTACTTAACTTCTTAGGTAACACATTTAAAAATTAGAAATCTTCCAAATGTCATGTACATTGGCATATTCCTGACTGTTGCTGTTATAGTGTCATAATTTAAGTGAATTAAGCAAAAGAGTAATATTAAAATGTTTTTCACATTGAAAAAGTAATAGTAAAATAATATAATAATAGATAAAAGTGAAAATTATAAATGTTTTGGCCAACCATTCACTGTGATAATTACCCCACGATTTATCTTATTTTAATTACCCCACGATTTATCTTATTTTATCTGTATAACAATTCCAGAAGGGGTTCACATTTTATAGATGAGGAGATTTCGGGGACTCCTGGCCAAAGTGCAGCTGAGTCGCTGGAAACTTCCATTCTGAGGTCATCACTGCAGTTATGCTACTTAGTGAACAAACCTGGAATATGGATGCAAATTAATTCTCTTGCTTTGCTTTAACATCAGAAACAGTCAAACATTGAAGCAACATGGCTTCTAGCTCCTGTCCAGCTCCCCTCTGACTGTTAGACACGAAGTACATCAGAGTCCCTGCTTCAAGTAAGCCAGGTAAAATGCTCACCTCCCCAACCCCTGTGGAGCAGGAGGTGGCTTTGAAAGAGATGGGTACTGGAGGAAGTCAGCCCACCTAGCACATTATCTGATTTAATTCTCATAAAAAGATTTTTTTTTCTGGTCGTGGTGGTGCACACCTTTAATCTCAGCACTTGGGAGTCAGAGGCAGGCAGATCTCTGTGAGTT
>VZQC01012371.1:529700-555384 GCA_009823505.1 Rhizomys pruinosus
AAAAAAAAAAAAAAAAAAAAAAAAAAAAAAAAAAGGAATATTTTTCAATGATAAAGATAAAAACCCTGGAAAGTTAATAAGCTCTCAAGAAGGAGCCTGTTCTCTTCATATTCCAAAGCACAGGGGATGTCATTACCTCAGTATAACTATATGAGGGTGTTAGGGTTTGAATGTAACTCCTGAGCCAGGAGTTTGAACATTTGGTCTTCATTTGGTGGCACTGCTTTCAGAGGTTGTGGGTCCTTGGGGAGGTGAGGACTGGACCACTGAATTAGGTCACTAGAGGTGGCCCTTTGAAGCCTCTGCTTCTGGATAGAGCCTATACTCTATGCTTTCCGTCCCTGCCTTCTGTGAACCGGTCTGTCATGCAATCCTGATGCCATGGAGATACCCCACCATGTCTTCCTAGCTATGATGGGATGAAATCCACCCCAAAGATGAGCCAAAGTACAAATGTTCTTTAAGTTGCTTCTGCAAAGTATCCTATCAGAGTGATGGGAAAAGAATGGTTCTGAGAAAGGGGATTGTTATTGTGATCACCATGACCACATGGTTCTCTGGACCTTGATACTGGTTTGTGAGATGAATGTCAAAAAATTTGGAGATGCAGGCTAGGGGAACTGTAGAATTCTGTAATCCTAGCTTAATGATCCATGCTGCTGGGTCTCTGGAAGAACAGAATGAAGATGCAAATGTAAATATAGAGATTGATCTCACAGAGTTTCATGCATGCTAGGCAAACACTCTACCACTGGGCTATCTGCCCAGCCTTCATTTTTACCTTTTATTTTGAAGCAGGGTCTCACTAAGTTGCTCAAGTTGGCTTTAAACTTGTTCTATATCCTAGATAGTCTTGAATTTCTGATCCTCCTGCATCAGCTTCCTGAGCAGCTGGGATTATAGGCCAGAGCTATGAGGATCAGCTCTAAGTGCATTTAAAGTTGGAGACATAAATGTAGGTGTGTTTACGTATACACGAAAGTAGAAGATGGACTAAAACCGGGAGGAAGAAGACAGGTTAATGGAATGTATAGGTCAGAAAGCAGAAAGAAGGGGACCAGCAGAGAAGGATATGTGGCGATGGGAGAGAAGTGAAGGAAGAGAATAAGAACAAAGTATAATGATAGATACATAGGAATATGCACATTGAAACTCATTCCTTCCTATGCTAACCAAAGTGAACAATAAACAAAGCTCTGAACAAGGTTAGTGTAGACAAAGGGGCTGTAATTGCTAGAGATTAGCACTAGTAAAAAGAAGCTGTTTTGATGGTGAGATGGCTGAGTGGGTGGATGCCCAAGGATGTGAGTTTAGTCTGTAGGTCCTGTATGTTGGAAGGAACTCAAAGGCAAGTAGTCCTGTGACCTCTGCATGACTGGAATGGCATGTATATGTGCAGACCCTACACACCACATAACCCAGTTGTCATTCCTGCTATGACCATGAAAACTGTGCCCCTTTCTTTTTGAAGGACTGTCCAAGCCACTTGCCCTCAAGGATTTATTTCCACACCATCAATGCTTTACTGTTGCTTTTCTCTATTTAGATGTCAATCTCACAGGAAAACATTCCTTTGTGACTCTTTTAGAGAAAAAGATTACTTGAAAATGTCAAGTTACCACCTATTTCTTCACTCTGCAGTACAGCAAACTCAAGAGCTTGAATTTGCTCTGTTTTCCTGATTGTGCTATGTGCCACTCCAGCATAGCAAATTCCAGGCCAGTTGGGGCTGCAGAGAGACCTTGTCTCAAAATAAACAAAGCAAAACAAAAACAAGCAAATGCACCAAACTCAGAAGTCAGTGCTGTAGACCTGCTGGTGGTGATTTAGTGCATCTGAGTAGACTACAGTTGGGACCAGAAATATATGTGCTGAAAGTTCTATGAAATGATCAGCTGCTCACCTGAGTTGTGGTCATTAGCCTGAAGTGGCTAGAGCTGCAGTTTCTTCAAGATAAAGAAGACAGTACATATTTGCTATAGCAAGTGTGGTAAGATTGTTATGAGCAAGTGACATTAGCTTCTGAATCAGAAATAGCTGGTTTAAGAAGGAGGAGGTATTCAGTCTGTAAAGCGCTTGCTTTGTCCTGAGTTCAAACTCTAGAACTTATGCCAAAAAAGCTGATCATGGGGGTATACACTCTTAATTCCAATTCTGGGAAGAGAAAGATAGGAAGATCTTTCAGGCTCACTTCATAGCCAGCCAAGCCTTCTTGGAAAATTCCATACTAGTGAAAGACTACCTCAAAACTAAAAACAAACCCCAAAATACCAAGGTAGCCAATTGATACCCAAGGTTATTATTTGGTCTCCACATGCATGTACATATAATGTACATATAATGTACATGTATCCCTCACACACACACATACACACACACACATACCTGGTTGATTTAAATTTTAGGACTTTAAGGTTTCAGAGCGTCAGAATGAAGGCTCTAATATTCTTAGGAGATTGATTTTTGTCTCTTTTAAAGACACTGGCCAGGAATAACCTTTCAACCCTACTAATGAAGCACAAGCAAATAGATATATAGGTATTTAAACAGTACTAATTGTTATGGTAGGTTACTTTGGTATGGACACAGATGTTTGGATGGTATGTTAATCCATGAATTATGTTTTTTTCTGTTTAATATGACAGGGTCTTACTGTGGTTTATAACATCTCCTAACCACTAGAGGATGTAAGCTTGTGGCATCAGCCATGGGTTATTCCTCCAAGGAGAGAGCTAATAGCCAATTATATTTGGAATATACAGGCACATGGCTGCCACTGCTGCACAGTATTTCCAGGCAGGTGAGGTGTAGCTGGTGCTGACGGAGGAGTCTTGCTTGACTCAAGGAGACCTATATCTGCTTTATTGGTTTAGTGGCCTTTGGTAAAACTCTCTGATATTCCAGAGACCAATTGTACACTTGCAAGTGCAGTCTCAATACATCTTTCCCATGCTTACATCAGGTCTTGGACAGCAGGGCCTTATCACCTCTCTTTTTGCAGGCATCCCACTTTACAGGCAAGAAGCCTTTACCTTTTGGGGGTGCTTGGATCCCCTGGCCAACATCTTCTTGGTAGAATAATCCATTGCTGATATCAGAGCTCTCCTGTATTAATATATTTTGCTTAAGTGCATAGCTTAAGGAGACTTGGAAACAGCCAGAATTAACCAGAGTCCAAGACAACAGCTCCAGAGAAAGTAGACTGTTTTGCTTCTTGTCCACCTGTGCCCCTTTTCTAAGCCTAGGGAACAATCTGTGGAAGAGGGGGCGTGGTAGAATGTAAGGGCTGCGATTGGGGTGAATGCTAAAACTACAGCAATATTGACTGGGCACTCATTTGATCAAGTTGATTGAGCATACAAGCACCCCCTGCTGGATGGTGGGACCCATGGGCTGTGTGGGTTTGGGCACAACTGCTTGCAAATTGGTTTTACATAAAGGATGCTTGTACTCATAAATTATTACTTATTGTTAAAAAATGAAAAAAATAAAGAAATAAAAAAAATAAAAACACTGGCAATTTATTTTTAGTAAAACGTGTCTGTAAAGGAGCTACAGTGCCCTCCAGTGGCCAAACTTAAAAAAGATTTATTTGAAAAGTGACCTAGTGGTCACTTCTAAAAATCTCCTACCTTTGAATTATAAGGGATCATATTACTTTCCACATCTTATTTTTTTCTGTCTAATTTTAGACAATAAAACATTTCTGAGTCCAGTATATTTAGTTGTAGATATTGGTAGCTATATTCTGAAAAGTTAAGGTGGATTCCAGGAGTAGTGAATTCGACCTGAAATTCCTGCAAACATTGCTGGTGAATTATCTCCACATGCAAACTTGAGGTGCACTGAAGACATCGGCTTGAAGACCTGCATTTCTCCTTTAATTTGGTTTTCTTACTAGAATCCGGACTATGTTACTTGCTCTTATATCCTTATATTACTTTCCATCAAAAAGCACAAAGATCATATATTCTGGGTTAAAACCAAAAAGTAGGAACCCTTGTTTTTCACGAGGAACACTCATTAATTTATCTGTCCAATGTTAATTTAACATCTGATTTGTTAATGCCCAGCCTAACTCAACTTCACTCCTAAATAGTAAGCAAAAGAAATACAGATAAGTGCTTTAGAAGAAATAAAACTTTGAAGTGTCACAAATTTTGGCAGCTTGCTGGCAGCTCAGATAGGATTGGGAAGAACAGACTGAGGTGACATTGAAGTGAGATGCAAAAGAGGAAGAAAGTTGTGTGAAAAACAAGGGGACGCAAAACAGGTAGAGAAAAAAGATGGAAAGACTCTGACTAGAAAAAGAATGATTACATTGATAGCAACAGAATAAATCAGTCAAATGGACCACAGTGGGTAGATACAAACTAGGTCTTATCTACTGTATTCCAAATTCTTTGGGAATTCAGTGAGGAATTTATAAGCAGTCTAGTACAGTACAGGAGAATCCAATTGGACTTAATTTTAATTAATTAATTAATTAATTAATTATTTAATTTTTTGTGTATGAGTGTACTGTCTGCACGTAGGTTGGTGCACGGTGTCGTGCAATGCTGCAGAGGTCAGAAGAGGGCATTGAATTCCCCTGGAACTGGAGTTAAAGACTTTTTTAGCCATCATGTGGGTGCTGGGAATTGAACCCTGGTCCTCTGCAAGAGCAGTCAGCGCTCTTAACTGCTGAACCATTCTCCAGCCCCTAGACTGAATTTTTAAAAGCTCACTCATGTAAACTGTGAGGAGATTGACTGGGAAGGAACCAAAGACAGAGAGATCAGCTCTAAGGTCATTATTGCAGCTGTCCCAACAACTGGCTTGAACTAAGGTGGTAATGACGTCATCAAGGGGTTCAGGAAGGGGTTTGTTTTCTCTGGCAATTAAAGAATTGAAGCTGGGTGTGGTGATGCATGCCTTTTATCCCAGCACTCAGGAGGCAGAGGCAGGCAGATCTCTGTGAGTTCAAGGCCAGCCTGGTCTACACAGCGAGCTCTGGGCCAGCTGGGACTAAAGGGAGACCCTGTCTCAAAAAGACCAAAAAATAAATAAATAAATAAATAAATAAATAAATAAATAAATAAATAGAATAAAAAAGAATTGAAAGGGAAGAAAGAAGTGTTTGTTACCAGAAATCTTGAGTTCCAGCAAAGCCGACATATGATACCTAGGAAATCTGGGTCCCTTTTGGGGGTTCTTAGTCTAATTAATGGCACAATTTAAGAATGGACACAAATTGAAACTCACAGACACTTTATTAGACTTTAAAGGTAAACTCCAGGGTAGGAATGCTATGAATCTCTCAGCTGGCTTGGAAGAGAGGAGGAATGGAAAGGAACAAAAGCCCCAGAGAAGGCAGAGTGCACCACCTGGTGGCCGGAGGTGGGAGGGGAGCTTTAGAAAAAGTAAAATCCCAAGCTTCAGTTAGCATAAGTAGGCTTGGCAAGCATCTGAAAGACAAAGGCAAAAGAGAAGAACAAGAAATAGCTCCACCTTCCTGAGAAACTTGGGCAGACCCAAGTGGAACTTCATGGTGGTTCGGCTCACAGGAAAGGCAATAGGTGGTGGGAGTCTTGGGAAGGAAAGCAGGTGAACTGCCTTCCTAGAGGTGGTCCTCTTGGTCTGTGACCTGCCCCACTTGATTAACCCTTAAGGATGAGACAAGGGCATGTATGTCTCCAGCTAAAGGTAGATTTATTTATTTTTTTTGAAACAGGGTCTCCCTGAAGTCAAGACTGGCCTGGAACTCACTATGTAGAACAGGCTGGCAAGAGATTGGCACCTCTGCCTCCTGAGTGCTAGGATTAAAGGCACCACCACACTCAGCCTTAGATGTTTCTTTACAGTGGAAATAACTGTATGAGAAATAATTAATGGGAAAATTGACCAAGTCTTGTTCATGATGTAAAATAAAAGGGAAGGAGTGAAAGAGGATGACTTCACAGTGATTGTGGGGAGGGTACTCTATTTTATTGTGGTAGGTAATACAAAAACCGGAGTTTGGTTTTAGGCTTGTTAAGATTGAGATACACATGATATATGTGTGTAGTGTCATAGAGACAGTTACTTATGTGTTTAGAACTCCTGGTGGAATTAAGATTATATTTAGCAATCATAATCTAATAATGGCTTTTACTTTAAAGCCATTAAAATGAGTGAGATTATCTAGCGAGAGTTGAGACTTCACCTTGACTGTTGCAACGTTTTGAGGTCTGGTGGATGCAGTGGCATAATGAAAGGAGTCTAAAAGAGAGATAAGATGAAAAGCAGAAAGTATCACGTTGCAGGAAGAAGGGGCAACATTCAAAAGAATGGATGGCCAGTCATGTAGAATGCCAGTGAAATGAAGTAGGGTAAGACTTGTAAAAGTGCTGCTGAATTTGGCAAGGTAGAAGCTTTGGAAATTTGGAGAGGAGCAATTTCCAAGAAGTGGTGTAGAGGAAAGCCTGCCTGGAGTATGCTGGAGTGGCACATGACACAATCAGGAAGACAGAGCAAGTACAAGCTCTTGAGAGTTTGCTGTACTGCAGAGTGAAGAAATAGGTGGTAACTTGACATTTTCAAGTAATCTTTTTCTCTCAAAGGAGAGTCACAAAGGAATGTTTTCTTGTGAGACTGACATCCAAATAGAGAAAAGCAACAGTAAAGCATTGATGGTGTGGAAATGAATCCTTGAGAGAGTAAAGAGCTGAGAACAAGTGGCTTGGACAGTCCTTCAAAAAGAAAGGGGCACAGTTTTTATGGTCATAGCAGGAGCGACAGTTTGGTTATGTGGGCTGCCACATGCCTTCCTAGTGGTCACTTCTAAAAATCTCCTACCTTTGAATTATAAGGGATCATATTACTTTCCACATCTTATTTTTTTCTGTCTAATTTTAGGGAATATCAGGATAAGCAAACTTCATTTATTGCATTACAATTTCAGTAGTTCAATTTATGTGTTTTTTGAATCTGTCAAAAGTTGACTTTAATTTTTTTAATTTTTTTTTTTTTTTATTTTTGGTCTTTTCAAGACAGGGTCTCCCTGTGGCCCCAGCTGTCCTGGAACTCGCTCTGTAGACCAGGCTGGCCTTGAACTCACAAAGATCCGCCTGCCTCTGCCTCCCAAGTGCTAGGATTAAGGGCATGCGCCACCACGCCCGGCCCAATAGCCTCATATATTGTTGTGGTGTGCCACTGGGAGAAAAGAGCACACTTAAAAAAAAAGCAACAAAACTAAACCTGATTTTAAGAAAATGCATTTTGAAGCTGGGCATGGTGGTGCAAGAATTTAATCCCAGCACTCCGAAGCAGAGGCAGGTGGATCTCTGTGAGTTCAAGGCCATTGGTCTACAGAGCAAGTTCCAGGCCAGCTGGAGGTACAGGGAGACCCTGTCTCAAAAACAACAACAACAAAAAAAAAAAAAAAAAAAAAAGAAAGAGAAAAAAGAAAAGACAAAAAAAAATATTGCAGCAGGTGCACTGGTTTGTTGTACATGGCTTTAATTCTGGCATGAGATCAGGCCAGGCCAGCCTGATTGTGACTTGAGCAAATATCTAGGCAGCTGGGCTACAGGGAGACCCTGTCGCAAAAACAAAACAAAAAAGCAATACAACAAAAAAAACCAATAAAGTAAAACAGAAAAAACCCAAAAACCAGGAACAGGTTTGGGACTATTGATATGGCTCGGCGTTAAGATCACTTCTGGATTGAATATCAATTCCAACATCCACATTGGTTGTCTTAAAACCACCTGTAACTCTTGTTCCAGGGGATTCAGTGTCCCCCCTTTTCTGGTCTCCCTGGGCACTGGGAATGCACGTGGTATGCATATTTACATGTAAATAAGGCACTAGATATTATTAAAAGGAAAGGACATTTTTCCCTTTGCTCTTTTATAGCACTTAAATAAGATGAAAGAGATAGGATATTGGTGGTGGTGGACCACTGGTATAAAAAGCCACTAAAAAAACAACAAACTAAACCTGATTTTAAGAAAATACATACGTAATTTTAGATATTTCTCCACTTTTACAAACTAAACTGAATGGTAATTATATAAATTATTACCTTTTATTTTGACATTAAAATAGCACAAAATTTATATTCTCTACAACATAAATAAATAAATGTGTCCCCCCAAAGAATGTCACATTACACTTTAATATATAGTAAGATTCATGAACTTCCAGTAGCCTGGTAGTGTGGCAAAAACCTTCCAAAGGGAGACCTTTCACAATGCTTGCGTGAATGAGTAAATAAATGTATGGATTCCTATTTACCAAACCATTTATTATTAAATAGAAAGGAAATCAAGTTTACTTGCACATTTATTTGTTTGAGGTTTTTTAAAGCTGCTCTAGACATACCAGAATGTTAACAATGCTTTAATGTTAGAATAGATTCCAGAAGGGGGTAAAATGGGGAGGAAATTGAATTTTCCTCCCACTAAACTAATTAAAAACTTAACTAAAGTTAAGAATTAAATAGCAGTTACTTAGCTACTCATATTAAAATATATAGTAGAATCCTGCAGAACTATGTGTACATAGTGTCTTGTGCAGGGGTGGGTATATAGTTGTCACCTACTTTGTTGTACTTATTTTCTGACATATGATTTTTAATCTTCTTTTTGCTTAAATGAATTCTCCTGGCAATCGTCTTCTTTTCCTTCTTTTCTATTTTTCTTCAGTACCATTCTGGGATTGGTGAGCGGTTTTGAAGAAGAGCTGGGAGAGACGATGGCTTGCAGGATACTGAAGATACTTACTGAAGGCATTCTGATATATTCTCGGCTAGCAGGAAGGGGCCCTAGAGGCTCTGTGAAGCCCAATATGTCAGAAGTTTCTCTCTTGGAATAGTGTGAGGTTTGCGTTCACACACACACACCACACACACCACACCACACACACACCACACACAACACACACACACACCACCTGTGTATTGATGATCGTTTTCTTTTTCTCAATCTAGACCAAGATCAGGAAGTGCACAGCTGTCTGCTGTTCATATTTTTTCTGTGCCGTCACCTCCATGGTAAAGATAGCTTTTCTGTATCCTTCCCCTTTCAATTACTCCAACTTTCTGGCCCCTTTGTTGCAGCAGAAAGGCATCAAAGGGCTCTTCAGTGTACCCTCAAAAATCTTGTTTTAAGCACTGCTGTTTGTTCCTTTCCGAGTGATAGCGTTGGGGTGAGCTCTGCTCTGCACACAGCACTTGGGTTCTCCTGCAATCTCGGACAAACTTTCTAATGTCCTTGATCTAATTTTCATCATACTTCAAAACTCATATTTACATATTTTCATTTAGAATTATAGACTTTCCTGTATTCGATGAAGATGAAAGTGACTTTTCTGTTTTTTGTTTTTCACATTTACCTTTTTTTTTTTTTTTTTTTTGGTGTTTTTGAGACAGAGGGGCTCCCTGTAGCCCGCTGGCCTGGAACTCACTCTGTGGACGCAGGCTGGGCCTTAACTCACAGAGATCTGCCTGCCTTTGGCCTCTGAGTGCTGGGAATAAAGGCGTGCGCCACAACGCCGGGGATGGGACCAACCTTTAGCTCAGGCCCGCGTTCCTCAAGAAATACTTACAGGCTGGAGAGATAGCCTAAGCGGTCTTAAGAGCACTGACTGCTCTTGCAGAGGACCTGGTTCGATCCCCAGCACCCACATGTCGGCTAAGAACCATCTGTAACTCCAATTCGAGGAGAACTCGAGTTCCAGGTTATCCAAGACCCAGTTCTAGCCTCCCTTGGCATTGCAACTGAACACGGGTGCACAGACTTCATGCAGACAGTACATTTCATAGCAACATACAAAAATAAATAAATTAAAAATAAAATAAAAGAATACTTACAAGGGCATGAACATTTAGTTATAAGATGAGTTGGGAAGAGAGAGAATGGCTACTAAAAATTGTTGGTGGTAGAAAAGTAGAAAAGTAGAATTTAAGGTTCAAGAGGTGAGGGAATTTTAAATGGCTTTAAGCTTAATTGTGGAAATTTTATGAGAGAGAGACAAAATATAATGGAAATAAAATGGTAAGTAGCGGTGATGGTAAAGTCTTGATTTTGCTATCTGAGTGAAAATGGCAGGACACAAGGTTGATGAGAAGGTTGTGAGGTGCACAAAGTTCTCAGGGGATGTGCATTAATTGGGACTTATAAGTCAAAGAATAAGACTGCAAATATTTCATGCAGTGTTTAAGAAAGAAGCTGAATGTGGCAGCCCAAGAGATATGTCCGGTAACAGCTGTAGTAAGCAAGCTCAGGCTGTGGGCGGCAATGTCTGCACACATCCTCAATGCTGGCTGCAGTTGGGAGCACAGCAGTTTGCTTACTGAAGCAAATATCATTTGGGAGAGATGCCTCTTGCTTTTGCATTAGTCACAGGAACATCGGCAGATCTGGGCTAGTGCCTTTCTAGGTATATTTTTTGATGCACAGAAACTTGGCTAAAATCTGTGGGGAACATTCTGATTTCATTGAATTTTCACAGTTGTATTTTTGCTTCTTACGTTACTGATAAGTTTTAGACATGGTGATTCCACGCCTCGCTGTTGCGTCTTCTTCCTTCAATGGGACTTGTTTAAATTTAGATCCCTCTGGTGAACGGGGCTCTTTTTTTTTTTTACTTGTTTTGATTCTCTTGTTCTGTCTTTATGTATTTTTCTGTCCGGTCGTGTGTCGCGCACTGTCCTGTCTGCAGGCAGGTCTGTGCACCCGTTCGTGCAATGCCGCGGAGTTTTTCAGAAGAGGGTCTCGGATTCCCCTGGACTGGAGTTCTCCGCCCTGGAATTGGAGTTACAGACGGTTCTTCGAGCCGCCATGTGGGTGCTGGGATCGAACCCGGGTCCCGATCTGCAAGACGGGTCGGGGGCGCTCTTAGCTGCTTAGGCATCCCTCCAGCCCGAAAGTGGCTCTTTTGTTGATAAAAGTGCCAGGGGTCTCTGATGGCACTTCTGCTTGAAAAATGCAACGCTATGGGGGTAGTTTTTGATAGAGTGACAGGAGACATGAAACTATTTGACCATAAAAAGCCACAAGCATTTGGAGTTACTGTGAATTAGCAAGATGATTGCATTTTAGAAAAGATCAAAGCATTCGATTGTATTATAATTGTGTAAAAAAAAAAAAGAGAAAAGATTCAAAGCATGTGGGGGAGGGGCACCTTAAGATCGGGAAGGGAGGAGGAAGCTTATGTGTACTTGGGGGGAAGGAGGGATATCTTGTGTCAGAAAAGTGATAAGAAATACCTAGAAATAATGATGTCCTTTGCTGAATTTGCAGTATCTTTTTCTCCATCATCTATCACCAAGTTTTCACTGAAATCTTGTTAAGCCAGTTCTGATGGGCACAGTTAGCATCTTAGCAGGCTAAACGGGAGAATTGCAACTTCAAAGCCGGCCTTGCTGCCTGGGTGACAAAGTGCAAGATCAGCCTGGGTAAGTTAATGAGGCCCTGTTGCAAATGTTTTAAAAAGCAAGAGGAGGACTGGGGACGTTGTTTAGTGGTAGAACATTTGCCAAGTATGCATGAGGAGCTATTATCGACATCCGTATTTAAAAAAGAAAAAAAAAAAAAAACTGCAAAAGTCTATGCTATTTATAATTTTTTGGAGAAACACTGAAAAACAAACTGAGGGGTGGTAGACAGCACGTGAAGACCTGGCTTAAATATGATGCAGTTTGTTTTCTTACACAGAGAGGTTAAAGCAACTGAATGGCAAGAGTACGTGGCTTCCATTGTCCATCAAGGAGTGGACCGTCTATATGTTTCCACCAACTGCTTTCCTGAGAGGCATAGCTGGTCATCGTGGGGTGTCCATAGTAAGTCACTGCAATAAGAACATAAATATTGCATTTTCCATGGAGATGTAGTAAAGGATGGAAAAGCCATATCGTCTTTTCTATGAGGCTGTCTAGAATTTTGGACAGCAGACTTTTATTTACCCTAACTTGACAGCTCCTGACATACTTAGAGATAAGGAAAGTAGGAAATAGACTTTTAATCCCCGACTAAAATTTTCCCAGGTAAAAATAGCATTTTATTATTTTGATAGACAAGGGGAAGAAATCCAGCTTGGGAGGAACATGGTGGGTCAAAGGAAATCTGGTGCAGGATGAGCCAGGTAGCAGTGAAGAACCAAGAAATAAGCAGATGACTCAGACAATACCTTCCTCTCCATCACCAACCCTCAACCTTGCCCTCCAGAAGGTCCAGGAATTTACTGGAGCAGACAAGTAGTATTGTCACAAGACACAGTTAGTACTGTCACAGGATGCAGGGAGATATATGTAAGCCATTCTGACTATCAACAAGACTTACCTGTATTCAGAGGAGAGACACATTGAATTATTACAGCCAGGAGGGCTTGTAAGCTCCGCCGCTCGATCCTTGCCTTTGTTCTTTGAACTTTACTCTCTAGTGCCCATTGTCACCCCTCCCATACCACATTCATACATCTGTATTCTTTCAGCTGAAACAACTGTATTGGTAAATGTGATTGGTTAGAGAGCCTTTAAAATTATTTCTAGAAACATGCCTATCTTTTCTTTAATCAAACAGACATATGATACTCGAGTCCAGGATTGTTGTCAAGACTTTGGTCAGTCATGTAAACCTTGAGCCACAGATCAAAAAGTCTAATTCCCATTGCAGATGCCTGTTTGTGGGCCTCCCATAGGCTCTCTGGTAATTGAAGGGATCATCAGGGTCTATGGTCAGCTTATCTATAAGATCAAGATTCTCAAAGGTAGGAGAAAAAATAAGACACTTTCATCTGAGCCTAGTTCCAAAAACCTCTATCTGGAGAGGGAAGATAAAACAAAATGAGAGCCCAAAAGCTACGTTTCCCAGTTGTTAGGGCATGAGACTAAAAAATTGGGTGTATACGGGCCTTTTAGTATAATAACTGGGTGCCACTTTGCAAAGTTCTGTTAGGCTACTCCCAGAAGAGGTGATTGTTGGAGTCATGACCACAGGAAAGGAGAATAAGAGGATAAATGGATTTGATTTGATTTTGGCTTTTTTTTTTTTTTTTTTTTTGACAGGATCTTATTGTGTAGCTAGCCCAGGCTGTTCTCAACTTATGGGTTCTTCCTGCATTAGCACTCTCCCAAGTCTGGGATATAGGTATGACTGGACGGCTTAGTTAGGTAGGGAATTACAATTTTTTCCAATAGCCCTTGTGTTTCAAATCTTTGAAAAAAAATTAACCTAGGTTTTTTTGGTCACTCATATGATTTGTGAAACACACAAAATGTATGTTTAAAGCTCAATGATTTAATTTAGTGATATGGGAAGTGTCTTAGTTTCTTTTCCGGCCACTCACCTGACAAAATACGCTTGACAAAAGTAACATAGGGAGAAAGGTTTACTAAATGGCCCACAGTTTAACAGGGATGAGCAATGGTCAGAGGCCCCAGGAGCTAAAGCAAGCTGGTCACATTGTATCTATTGTCAAGAAATATGGTGCCATGGGTGTTTCTAGGGCTCAGGTGGTTCTCATCATCTTATTTGGGCTGCAGGATCCCCTGTCTAGAGAATGGTCTCATCCACAATTAAGGTGGCTCTTACAGTGCCAACTAACATAATCTAGATAATATCTCAAAGGCATCCCCATAGGCCCACCTTCTAGATCATTCTAGATTCTTGATCACGGCACTAACTATCACAGGTAGGAACAACAATTAATAGTGATTTTTATTTATTCTTTAAAAAATTTTTTTATTTTTATTGAGCATTTGACAACTCATACAAGGGTTTCTAATCAAACCCAGTACCCTTCCTGCCTCACCCCTCAGAACTCATGCATTAAACAACAGGCAAGCTAAGCCCTATCTGATCAAGTTCCCAAACCCAGAAGTCTTCCTGTGCAAATAGATCCACTGGAGTTTAGTCCAGCACAGCTAGGAATCCTAGGTAAGGCATGCTCTTCCTGCCACCTCAACAGTACTTCATGCTCATAGTTTCTCAGTCCCAGGGGGTCAGTCCCTCCCACCCCTTTCTTCTTGATCTGCTTTGATACCTTGCCACAGTTGGCATGGTCCTGTGTCTGATGACTACATTGCCACAAGTTTCCTTGTGAAAGCTTACAGTCAACTGCAAGGTACTGCTTCTCTGTGTTTCCTGCACCAAGCCCTGGCTCTTTCCAAAATGTTCCCTGAGCCGTGGGTTGGTGAATTTTAATATAGGGGTTCCATCCAGGGATGCACACTCTGGGGGTTCCCATTCTTCGGAGGTTGATTAATTGTGGCCTTCTGTTTCCATCACACTCTATTGTGCAAAGAAGATTTATTGGATGAAAGTATGGGCACAGCTTGTTTTCTCTCTGTCCTTCATTCTGCTTGNAAAAAAAAAAAAAAAAAAAAAAAAAAAAAAAAAAAAAAAAAAAAAAAAAAAAAAAAAAAAAAAAAAAAAAAAAAAAAGAAAAGAAAAAAATTTGAGCAGGGCATGGTGGTACATGGCTTTAATTCTGGCATGAGATCAAGGCCAAGGCCAGCCTGATGTACTTAGCAAGATCTAGGCCAGCTGGGGCTACAGGGAGACCCTGTCTCAAAAAACAAAACAAAGCAATACAAAAAACCAAATAAATAAAACAAGGAAAAAAACCCAAACCAGGACATGTTGGGACTATTGAGATGGCTCGGCAGTTAAGAGCACTTCGTGGACTTGAATTCAATTCTCAACACCCACATGGTAGTCTTAAAACCACCTGTAACTCTTGTTCCATGGGATTCAGTGTCCTTTTCTGGTCTCCCTGGGCACTGGGAATGCACGTGGTATGCATATTTACATGTAAATAAGGCACTAGATATTATTAAAAGGAAAGGACATTTTCTTTGCTCTTTTTAGCACTTAAATAAGATGAAGAGATAGGATATTGTTGTGGTGGACCACTGGGAGAAAAGAGCACACTTAAAAAAACAACAAACTAAACCTGATTTTAAGAAAATACATACGTAATTTTAGATATTTCTCCACTTTTACAAACTAAACTGAATGGTAATTATATAAAGAGTACCTTTTATTTGACATTAAAATAGCAACAAAATTTATTCTCTACAAACATAAATAAAATAAAATGTGTCACCAAAGAATGTCACTTAAACTTTGAATATATAGTAAGATTCAGGAACTTCCAGTACCTGGTATTGTGCAGAACCTTCCAAAAGGGAGACCTTTCACAGATGCTTGCTGAATGAGTAAATAAATGTATGGATTCCTATTTACCAAACCATTTATTATTAAATAGAAAGGAAATCAAGTTTACTTGCACATTTATTTGTTTGAGGTTTTAGCTGCTCTAGACATACCAGAATGTTAACAATGCTTTAATGTTAGAATAGATTCCAGAAGGGGGTAAAATGGGGAGGAAATTGAATTTTCCTCCCACTAAACTAATTAAAAACTTAACTAAAGTTAAGAATTAAATAGCAGTTACTTAGCTACTCATATTAAAATATATAGTAGAATCCTGCAGAACTATGTGTACATAGTGTCTTGTGCAGGGGTGGGTATATAGTTGTCACCTACTTTGTTGTACTTATTTTCTGACATATGATTTTTAATCTTCTTTTTGCTTAAATGAATTCTCCTGTCACTCTTCTTCTTTTCCTTCTTTTCTATTTTTCTTCAGTACCATTCTGGGATTGGTGAGCGGTTTTGAAGAAGAGCTGGGAGAGACGATGGCTTGCAGGATACTGAAGATACTTACTGAAGGCATTCTGATATATTCTCGGCTAGCAGGAAGGGGCCCTAGAGGCTCTGTGAAGCCCAATATGTCAGAAGTTTCTCTCTTGGAATAGTGTGAGGTTGCGTTCACACACACACACACACACACACACACACACACACACACACACACACACACACACACACCCCTGTTTGAGATCTTTCTTTTTCTTCAAGCTGACCAAGATCAGGAAGTGCACAGCTGTCTGCTGTTCATATTTTTTCTGTGCCGTCACCTCCATGGTAAAGATAGCTTTTCTGTATCCTTCCCCTTTCAATTACTCCAACTTTCTGGCCCCTTTGTTGCAGCAGAAAGGCATCAAAGGGCTCTTCAGTGTACCCTCAAAAATCTTGTTTTAAGCACTGCTGTTTGTTCCTTTCCGAGTGATAGCGTTGGGGTGAGCTCTGCTCTGCACACAGCACTTGGGTTCTCCTGCAATCTCGGACAAACTTTCTAATGTCCTTGATCTAATTTTCATCATACTTCAAAACTCATATTTACATATTTTCATTTAGAATTATAGACTTTCCTGTATTCGATGAAGATGAAGTGATCTTTTCTGTTTTTGTTTTTCACATTTACCTTTTTTTTTTTTTTTTTTTTGGTGTTTTTGAGACAGGGTCTCCCTTGTAGCCCCAGCTGGCCTGGAACTCACTCTGTGGACCAGGCTGGCCTTAAACTCACAGAGATCTGCCTGCCTTTGCCTCCTGAGTGCTGGGAATAAAGGCGTGCGCCACCACGCCGGGTGGGACCAACTCTTTAGCTCAGCCCTCTTTCTCAAGAATACTTACAGCTGGAGAGATAGCCTAGCGGTTAAGAGCACTGACTGCTCTTGCAGAGGACCTGGGTTCGATCCCCAGCACCCACATGTCGGCTAAGAACCATCTGTAACTCCAATTCGAGGAGAACTCTAGTTCCAGGGGAATCCAAGACCCTCTTCTGACCTCCGTGGCATTGCACGACACGGGTGCACAGACTTACATGCAGACAGTACATTCATACACATACAAAAATAAATAAAATTAAAAATAAATAAAAGAATACTTACAAAGGGCAGAAAATGTAGTTATAGTGGGAGTTAGGGAGAGAGAGATGGCTACTAAAAATTGTTGGTGGTAGAAAAGTAGAAAAGTAGAATTTAAGGTTCAAGAGGTGAGGGAATTTTAAATGGCTTTAAGCTTAATTGTGGAAATTTTATGAGAGAGAGACAAAATATAATGGAAATAAAATGGTAAGTAGCGGTGATGGTAAAGTCTTGATTTTGCTATCTGAGTGAAAATGGCAGGACACAAGGTTGATGAGAAGGTTGTGAGGTGCACAAAGTTCTCAGGGGATGTGCATTAATTGGGACTTATAAGTCAAAGAATAAGACTGCAAATATTTCATGCAGTGTTTAAGAAAGAAGCTGAATGTGGCAGCCCAAGAGATATGTCCGGTAACAGCTGTAGTAAGCAAGCTCAGGCTGTGGGCGGCAATGTCTGCACACATCCTCAATGCTGGCTGCAGTTGGGAGCACAGCAGTTTGCTTACTGAAGCAAATATCATTTGGGAGAGATGCCTCTTGCTTTTGCATTAGTCACAGGAACATCGGCAGATCTGGGCTAGTGCCTTTCTAGGTATATTTTTTGATGCACAGAAACTTGGCTAAAATCTGTGGGGAACATTCTGATTTCATTGAATTTTCACAGTTGTATTTTTGCTTCTTAAGTAATGATAGAGTTAGAAATGTGATTAAAAGCCTAGCTGTTGCGTCTTCTTACTTCTAATGGAATTGTTTAATTTATCTCTGGTGAAAGTGGCTCTTTTTTTTTTTTAATTTTTTTATTTATTTATTTATTTATTTATTTTTATTTCTGTATGTGTACGAATGTACTGTCTGCATGCAGGTCTGTGCACCCGTGTCGTGCAATGCCGCGGAGTTCAGAAGAGGGTCTCGGATTCCCCTGGAACTGGAGTTCTCCTGGAATTGGAGTTACAGACGGTTCTCAGCCGCCATGTGGGTGCTGGGGATCGAACCCGGGTCCTCTGCAAGAGCGGTCGGCGCTCTTAACCGCTAGGCCATCCCTCCAGCCCGAAAGTGGCTCTTTTGTTGATAAAAGTGCCAGGGGTCTCTGATGGCACTTCTGCTTGAAAAATGCAACGCTATGGGGGTAGTTTTTGATAGAGTGACAGGAGACATGAAACTATTTGACCATAAAAAGCCACAAGCATTTGGAGTTACTGTGAATTAGCAAGATGATTGCATTTTAGAAAAGATCAAAGCATTCGATTGTATTATAATTGTGTAAAAAAAAAAAAAGAGAAAAGATCAAAGCATGTGGGGGAGGGGCACCTTAAGATCGGGAAGGGAGGAGGAAGCTTATGTGTACTTGGGGGGAAGGAGGGATATCTTGTGTCAGAAAAGTGATAAGAAATACCTAGAAATAATGATGTCCTTTGCTGAATTTGCAGTATCTTTTTCTCCATCATCTATCACCAAGTTTTCACTGAAATCTTGTTAAGCCAGTTCTGATGGGCACAGTTAGCATCTTAGCAGGCTAAACGGGAGAATTGCAACTTCAAAGCCGGCCTTGCTGCCTGGGTGACAAAGTGCAAGATCAGCCTGGGTAAGTTAATGAGGCCCTGTTGCAAATGTTTTAAAAAGCAAGAGGAGGACTGGGGACGTTGTTTAGTGGTAGAACATTTGCCAAGTATGCATGAGGAGCTATTATCTACCTCCAGTATTTAAAAAAGAAAACTGCAAAAGTCTATGCTATTTATAATTTTGAGAAACTGAAAAAAAAATGATGGGTGTGACAGAAACTTGAAGAACATGGCTTAAATATGATGCAAGTTTTATTTCTTACACAGAGAGGTAGCAACTGATGGCAGGTACGGTGGCTCCATTGTCATCAAGGAGTGGACCTTCTATATGTCCACACTGCTTTCCTGAGGGCATAGCTGTCATCTTTGGGTGTCCATGTAGTCACTGCATAAGAACATAATATCTGCATTCCATGGATAGTGTAGGAAAGGATGGGAAAAAGCCCATATCTTCTTTTCTACTGAGGCTTTCTAGAATTTGGACAGAAGACTTTTATTTACCCTAAACTTGACAGCTCACTGACCAGTACTTAGAGATAAGGAAAGTTAGGAAATAGACTTTTATCCGACTAAAATTTTCCCAGGTAAAAATAGCATTTTATTATTTTGATAGACAAGGGGAAGAAATCCAGCTTGGGAGGAACATGGTGGGTCAAAGGAAATCTGGTGCAGGATGAGCCAGGTAGCAGTGAAGAACCAAGAAATAAGCAGATGACTCAGACAATACCTTCCTCTCCATCACCAACCCTCAACCTTGCCCTCCAGAAGGTCCAGGAATTTACTGGAGCAGACAAGTAGTATTGTCACAAGACACAGTTAGTACTGTCACAGGATGCAGGGAGATATATGTAAGCCATTCTGACTATCAACAAGACTTACCTGTATTCAGAGGAGAGACACATTGATTATTACAGGCCAGGAGGCTTGTAGCTCCTTGCTTTGTTCTTTTACTTTACTCTCTAGTGCCCATTGTCACCCCTCCCATACCACATTCATACATCTGTATTCTTTCAGCTGAAACAACTGTATTGGTAAATGTGATTGGTTAGAGAGCCTTTAAAATTATTTCTAGAAACATGCCTATCTTTTCTTTAATCAAACAGACATATGATACTCGAGTCCAGGATTGTTGTCAAGACTTTGGTCAGTCATGTAAACCTTGAGCCACAGATCAAAAAGTCTAATTCCCATTGCAGATGCCTGTTTGTGGGCCTCCCATAGGCTCTCTGGTAATTGAAGGGATCATCAGGGTCTATGGTCAGCTTATCTATAAGATCAAGATTCTCAAAGGTAGGAGAAAAAATAAGACACTTTCATCTGAGCCTAGTTCCAAAAACCTCTATCTGAGAAGGGGAAGAATAAAACAAAAATGAAACCCAAAACTACGTTTCCCAGTTTAGGGCATGAGACTAAAAATTGGTGTATACGGGCTTTTAGTATAATACTGGTGCCTTTGCAAAAGTTCTGTAGGCTACTCCCAGAAGAGGTGATTGTTGGAGTCATGACCACAGGAAAGGAGAATAAGAGGATAAATGGATTTGATTTGATTTTGGCTTTTTTTTTTTTTTTTTTTTTTTTTTTTTTGTTTTTTTTTTTGTTGACAGGATCTTATTGTGTAGCTAGCCCAGGCTGTTCTCAAACTTATGGTCTTCCTGCATTAGCCTCCCAAGTGCTGGGATTATAGGTATGTACTGGACATGCTTAGCTTAGGTGAGGGAATTACAATTTTCTTCCAATAGTCTGTGTTTCAAATCTTTTGAAATAAAACATGAAACCTAGGTTTTGTTCACTCATATGATTTGTGAAACACACAAAATGTATGTTTAAAGCTCAATGATTTAATTTAGTGATATGGTAGTGTCTTAGGTTCTTTTCCTGCCACTCTGACAAAATACTCTTGACAAAAGTAACATAAGGGAGAAAGGTTTACTATGGCCCACAGTTAAAGGGATGAGCAATGGTCAAGGCCCCAGGAGCCTGAAGCAGCTGGTCACATTGTATCTATTGTCAAGAAATATGGTGCCATGGGTGTTTCTAGGGCTCAGGTGGTTCTCATCATCTTATTTGGGCTGCAGGATCCCCTGTCTAGAGAATGGTCTCATCCACAATTAAGGTGGCTCTTACAGTGCCAACTAACATAATCTAGATAATATCTCAAAGGCATCCCCATAGGCCCACCTTCTAGATCATTCTAGATTCTTGATCACGGCACTAACTATCACAGGTAGGAACAACAATTAATAGTGATTTTTATTTATTCTTTAAAAAATTTTTTATTGAGCATTTGTACAACTCATACAATGGTTTCTAATCAAACCCAGTACCCTTCCATGCCTCACCCCCCATCAGAACTCATGCATTACAACATGCAAGCTAAGCCCTATCTGATCAAGTTCCCAAACCCAAGCATCCTTCTGTGCAAATAGATCCACTGGAGTCTAGTCAGCACATCTAGGAATCCTAGGTAAGGCATGCTCTTCCTCACTCAACAGTACTCAGGCTCATAGTTCTCAGTCCAGGGTCAGTCTCCCACCCCTTTCTCTTGATCTGCTTTGATACCTTGCCACAGTTGGCATGGTCCTGTGTCTGATGACTACATTGCCACAAGTTTCCTTGTGAAAGCTTACAGTCCACTGCAAGTCACTGCTTCTCTGTGTTCCTGCACCAGCCCTGGCTCTTCCAAAATGATCCCTGAGCTGTGGGTAGGTGAGGCTTAATATAGGGGCTCCATCCAGGGATGCACACTCTGGGGGTTCCCATTCTTTGAACCTTAACTCGTTGTGGCCTTCTGTTTGCATCACACTCTATTGTGTAAAGAAGCTTTATTGGTGAGAATTGAGGGGCACACTTGTTTTCTCTCTGTCCTTCATTCTGCTTGTAGAGGTTCAATGTGGATGTGTCCTTTAAGAATTGAGATTTTTCAGATGTATATGTACTGTATCTGACCAGTTGTGGGATTCTGCAATGGCTTACATCTGTTGCAAAGAGTAGCTTTTTTTGATGAGTAGTATACAATATGCTCATGTAAATATAAGATTCCATAGTTAGTATATGGTAAGAAATTTCATTTGTCTAGAGATATGACACCCATTGGCTTTTCTCTAGGTTCTATGTCTGCTCCAGCCCTAGCATTTGGCTGACTTTATAGTAGCTCTCATGAGTTTCTTCCCATTGAGAGGGTTCCAAGTCCAATTAGATAGTTGTTGTCCATCCCCCAGACAACAGTGCCTCTATTCACCAATAGAGATAGCTTGCTGGGAAGCTCATCATAGTTGTTAGAACTTGGTGCTGGGTGGTACCATTGACTGATTTTCTCTTGTAGCAGTGTGTACATTGTCTAGCATTGTGGGAACTTAACTTCAGGTTGGATGCTTCCAGGTCAGTTCCTGTTATATTCCTAACAAAGTAGCATTTCTTAAAACTTTTGGATTTGGGACACCAAATAAATTTTATTTACCTATTTTCATATTATAATAGAAATCATACAGGATTTAAAAAATAATACCAATGCAGTTAAAAACCAATAATCCCATTGCATCCTAACAAACAATAAATTTTAATGAAATAACTGTTTTTTTGACATCTTGTAAAGTTTATTTAATTTTATGTGTATGAGTGTATTGCCTGCCTTCTTCAGTGCCTGTGGAAGTCAAAAGAGAGTGTTGGATCCCCTGGACCTGGAATTATGGATGCTTGTTACCCACCATGTGGGTACTGGGAATCAAATCCAAGTCCTCCGCAAGAGCAGTCAGCAATCTTAACCACTGAGCCATTTCTCCAGACCCATGTATTTTTATTGTTTTAAACTAATTTGTATGTATATGAGTGTTTTGCCTGGAACTGGAGTTACAGACAGTTGCTAGCCACCATATGAGTGCTGGGAAACTAAACCAAGAGCTTCTAATAACTTCCAATAACTGCATTTTTTTAAATTAGTGAATAGAGGAACCAGAAAAATCATTTAGAGCATAAAGGCACCTGTTTCTAAGTCTTATAACACTGAATTTTATTTCCCAAGCCCACATGGTGGGAGGAAAAAAATCAACTGTGTCCTCTGACTTCCTTATGCGTGATGTGGCATTCAGTCACATGGACCTACAGTCATATAAGCACACCACACACACATAAACACACACACAGAGAAAGAGAGAGGCAGAGAGAGAGAGAGAGAGAGAGAGAGAGAGAGAGAGAGAGAGAGAGAAATGTGAAAAAATTAGTGCAAAGACTGGCAGAAAATATTCTGATGCTGTTATGTTGACCCTCCAAATGGTGGTGAATTTCATTATACAATATCATGAAATTCCACTCATTAATTTTACAAACAAATTCATAAGAAAAGCCTCCAAGTATTGGAATGTTGTCAAGCTAATGGAAGCTTTCACTTGGAGCTTGAATTAGGATTGGCAATAAATACTGTCAGTTGTTTTCCTTAAATGACAGGCTCACTTTGTTCATTTTTTATAGAGTATTTGCCAGATATACAACTCTAAATTACCATATCTATCTGCCTGTTACTTTTCACTAAAAATTATGTTTTTTGAAAATAGTAACTCGTTCAGCTCACAACTTAAACAATTGCAAACCCAAATTTTCTCATGATAACCATCATATTTTGGGATATAATTATAACGTTTTATGTGAATTCCCCTTCATTACTACATAGAACATATTTGTGGGTCCAGATTTAAAAACATTAATAAGTTTTGATGTTTGATCAATAATTTTCTGAGGTAGTGATTATTCTATTGGCCATGATGGGAATAGTGGCTACCACTGTTTGGTGGCATTGGCTTGGTTCAATTTAAAATGCAAGCAGTTAGGTCATCCACTGCTTGGCATATCCAGCACAAATGTCAGCCATGGTGAAAATTGCAAATGACGACCTCATCTTATTAAGATAAGTCTGATATACTGATTTCCTAAAATGGTCTTGGGTAGATCAGTTCATTTTGAGAAATGCTAAAGTACCCAGTGGCATACTTCAGTGTAACAAGCAAACATTAGATTAAAATATATTGATTCTTTAAGAATTTCATACAATGTATCTTGATCATAGTCAGATCATAGCCCCTCTCCCCAGTTTATGTCCTATATTATCAATGTTTTTGGTCTTTTTGAGACAGGGTCTCCCTATAGCCCCAGTTGGCCTGGAGCTTTGCACTGTAGACCAGGCTGGCCTTGAACTCACAGAGATCTGCCTGCCTCTTCTGCCTTTTGAGCGCTGGGATTAAAGGTGTGCCCCACTATGCCCAGCTATTATTAATTTTTAATGGTCTTTTAAGTTTCATTTGTTTTCCCGAATGCTCTTCAGTGTGGGTCTGTACCAAGGAGCCAGGTCAACATACTCTTAAAGAAACTGACTCTCCTTCTCTCAGCAGCTATCAATTGTCAATAGTTCCTCAGCTGGGTTGGGACTTCCTGCCCACCTACCCCATATCCTTGCTGGGATTTTGTCCAGTTTCTGCTTGTGCAAGTCTTGTGCTGGCTGTTATAAGTGCTCTGGGCTCATCTGTGAAACTGCTCTGTTGTGTCTGGAAAACATGATTTTGCTATTTTTTTCACTATCTCTAGCTCTTCCAATAGTTCAGCTCCCTCTTCAGCAATGATTTGGAGTCTTGGGAGAAGAGGGTGAGTTAGGGGTGTCTCCTTTATGGCTAAGCACAACTATTAGATTTTAATATGCAGTATTATTCTTGACACTTTTAAATGAATGAAATTAAAATTTTGTGTTCTTATTCTCATTCACATACATAGTTCATCATATAAAACTATATTTTGATCATTTAAAATGTCTGGTGTATTAAAACGTCCAGTAGTAGCTGAAATGGTGTTATTCCTTTCCTACTAATGTGCATCCTTGGGAAGTAAAATTTACAAAGCAACACATAGATGACACAGTTCCTTAGCAACAGATGATGAAATAAGGGAACATGCTTTCCCTTTTATATACCACTTTAAATTATATCTCAATATTTGTCATATTTTTGTTAATAATTTCTGACCATCTTATTGTTCTACAACTTTTCTTGCAACCCGTCATGAAAATCATTAATCTTTATGATCCAGTGAGATTAGCTATTTCCAAGAAATAAACATTCCTTACATTTAATAGGGATTTAATTCTTTTCTTATCAGTCACCTGTTTTTGTTTCCCTTCCTATCCACAGGGTGCTAAACTTTTTATTATTTTTTTTATTTATACATATTTTTTTATCAAATCTAGACCCGTGTCCCCCCATCCCCCCACCCCTCCAGAGCTCATGCATTCTGCCAAACATGCTATTCATCTCTTTCTCAGTTTTTCTCAATATTCTCCATGAGGAAGTTGACCGTTTTGAACAGAAGTCCACAGTTTCAGTCAACCCAGTCATTCCATTTCCCAATGGAGCTAAGCTGTCCCCATGGCTATGCCTCTCCCTTGTAATAAACCTTGATGAATTTTCTTTTTTTTTTTTTCCATACAGTGATTATTTTTTACTGTCCAGCTCTTGAACTCTAAAAAAACCATCTAATTATCTTTCTATTTTTTTCATCCTGTTGTGGACTGAATTGTAACCAAATTCTATATTGACATCCTAATCCTAAAACTATTTGAGGATGGGACTTTTGGGAAGCAATTAGGTTTAGCAGAGTTCATGAAGGAAGTACTATCATGATGAGATTAGCATTCTTATCAATCAAGACATCAGAGGGCTTGCTTGTGCTCTCTCAGCCACACATACACACTGAGAATGTGGTTGTCTACAACCCAAGTAGTGACAGCCCTCATGAGGAAAGGACTACAGCTTACGCTTCAGAACCATGAGAGATGAATGTTTGGTCTTAAACCCAGCTGGATTCTGGTATTTACTGACACTAGCCACAGATGATTTGCCCTTATCTATCTAGAAAACTTCCTGTTTTTCCATTTCTTCACTTGACTGAGCTTGTGAACACATTTCGAGATTCCTTTTTTAATTATTATTTTTTTATTTATATATATATATATATATATATATATTTTATTGATGTTTTGTGTATTTCATACATCATTTTCCAATTCAGTTCAGGCATATATCTCCTTCCCTTCCCCCCACCCAGATCATGCATTCTGCCATAACTTTTCTGCGTCTTTCTCTGTTTTTTGTTTTTTGTGTTTTGTTTTGTTTTTTTGTTTTCATTTCTTTTTAGCAGTAGGTGATAATCTGTGAGTACAAGCATCCTTCATGTAAAACCAATTTACGAGCAGTTGTGCCCAAACCCACACAGCTCATGGGTCTCACCATCCAGCAAGGGGGGGGGCTTGTATGTTCAATCAAGTTGATCAAATGAGTGTCCAGTCTATATTGTTGTAGTTTCACCATTCACCCCAATCGTAGCCCTTACATTCTACCATGCCCCCTCTTCC